>KN825461.1:0-17217 GCA_000827395.1 Paxillus rubicundulus Ve08.2h10 | reverse complement strand
TGACTAGAAATTGCATTTCCTTCCCTACATGCATAAAGATCTGTGGTGAAATGGATGAGAAAAAAAATGGCAGCTTGAAGCTGCAGCAACACTAGTCCAGCGCTCATTGTAGAATTGTTCATATTCAGTCCCATTGTGTTTGTAAACACACTCTGCGTACCATATGAAGTGAGGGCCAAGTTCAGGGTTGGCCAGTAAGTCAAGTGCCCATTCCCAGATTGACCGGGTGTGGACATCATATTCAACCGGCTCCTTCTTGTATTGTACAGAAACAACATGTTTGGAAAACTACACAAAATATGCTATAAAAAGACATGGCCTAATGTTGAAGTACAAATCTACATACTGGTGTTAATTCAGCATCAGCATCATCACATGTTCTCCATAGCTCAGCTTTGTTCTTGATTGTCATGCTCTCTTTCCCCTGGGAAACAAGGGAGATCAGTGTAAGTAAACCCTCAACTTGAGCCTTGTTAAGCCCAGCATCAAGAGCTATTTCGGCAAAATGGTGGTCCCCACGGGTTCAGAATGGTTTCCATGGTGTTGGGTTGATGGCATTTTCATGCAAGTCATTGTTCTTGAGGCCAAATTCTTTGAACGTCTGATGGAGAGTAGGTCACTGACTACATGGATGGTATTCCATTCTGAATTCCATTGGCTGTTGTATGGAAGCAGGCCACTCTGTGGCCACATTGGGGATAATCGCCATGGAGGTGTCTGATCATGCTAGAAAAAGGATAGACTCAAAATTAGCTACACCAGCAACCTATGAGGGATTGGTGAATTACATTGTGGATTCTCAGCATCACTCCCACTGGCATAATGATCTTGCATAACATTCCCATCAAAATTGTAGTTGACTAAAGGATTTGTCAGTGAGAGTAGTAACATGAAGAGGGAGAATAATTCAAATACAATGTCATGCAACAATTAAGTTTATTACAGAGCCAAACCTACCATTGTTGTCCAATGAATAGCAGTCTTGAACCACATCAGGTTGTTGTGGGTCACAGTGGGCTGCATGTGATGACCCTATGGCTACTTTTAGTATGGTCATCTGAATCTGAGCCTGCAAGTTGAATGTGCCTGCGGTGCTGCAAGCAAGCCTGAGTGCTACTGACATTAAATTGAGCTTAGTGAAGGAAAACTTGAAAACTTACCTCGCCTTCTCCTGGTCAAATTCCCACCCATGTTGGTTTTGTTCTTCTTCTGCCTCCTGCTGCTTCTTGCAACTTGCCTCATGTTTTTTAATGCCTTGTACCTTGAAGTTCCCACTGCAATGCTTGCATGCATGAAGTCTGACCTTGAGGGTCTCTGCTGAGTCATTGCATTTACCTCTGGCCTTACGAGATGGGGCCATGACAGTTTGTGAGTAAAGATAACGACAACAGAGTGGGGGAGAGCAAACCAATATAAGAATTGTCTTCGAGATCACTGGTGTGTTGATTGATTGATTGATTGATCATTGTAATGCTTCCTCAGTTGCATTACCATACTTTCCCATGGGGTCTGGCCACATGATCTTATCTTGCCTTCTATTATAAGTATGTGTCGCTACAGTGAATCACATGATGATGGCATAAGAGGTTCTCACGGTAACTGAGCCCCACCATGAGAATGTATGTCATTGAAAAAGTGCAGGCAGGTGTGCCAAAAGGCCCCTGTGTGCCCGAGCGACCTGTGGGTCTAACAAGGTGGAGCCTCCCACCCCCCACTCATTCTACTCAATTTGCAACCAATCCAGCTTGGGGTAGCCACTCTCATACAGTTGTGGCTATGACTAGAGTCAAATCCCTAGGTAGGGCATTAGATTGGTAGTTGGTGCCCTAAGCATCAGCCAGATGGACTAGCAGTAAGGGCAGCAGCTGTAAGCCCCCTGATGAGAACTGTCGCAAGTTCAAAACTGCTGCCTCCGCTTTCTTTTCCTGCCCCCTTGTCATACTGTACATGTGATCCACCACATGGCCCGGCCCTTAGATTCGGAGAAGGGCATCCCGACGGATGACTAAGCAGGTGGACAGCCCGGCATGACCTCTTGTGCACACAGACCAGTCATGTGGGCTTCGTGCCTCAGCCACAGTGCTACAGCTCTTTCAACGTACATGATAATTCAATTACCTCACATTATCACCAGGCGGCATTATCATGGTGCCGAAACTTTGTGTGACATTTATTCCATTTTTGGACAACCAATACACACCGGTGGCACCCAAACCAAGGCCCCGGAGGACTGATTCGCAATTCCACTATTCATGCTGAGTCCCACCAATCATCGATAGTTCCTGATCCCATTCCCACTACTCTTGTTATTACTCAGTAGTTGGTTCGCTGTCCAGACAGCACCTTTTTCTTTTTTCAACTTTTTCAATCAGTCCTCGTCTCAGGTGTAAGGATCTCTCGCCACCACGCCGACGTGTCCGTACAACGCGCTCGTTCCAATGCTTCAGCCAATTTAGTTATCGGGTAGTAACCCTTCCCTTCGTTGTTGTTGATACCGGGTTGGCATATACTCGTCAGACCTAGTGACTGCGCAGATCCCCTTGTCAGCCACCCTCCAACCTGGGTTGTGCACGTCCTTTTTCTTACCAACCGTGCCGCCGACACGTTGAACTTGAAGTTAACGTCGCTCCTCTGTCTCTCTTCCCCAGCAATATGCATCTCCCTCTAGTCATTCCTGCCTCCCTGCCTAACTTGAAATCTCCTTCGGGTGCACAATTGAATCCTTCAAACCTCATACTGTCAAATGTACTTTATGCGCGCGCCTGGATGAACGGTGTGTCGACTTCTGATTGATCTGTTGGCTGCTGCTGATTGGCGTCGTTGGCCCCAGCTGTACATTGGTTATATCTGGGATGTCAGAGAATTTTTGGTATGGTCACAGCTTGGCTGGGATCCAAGTCTCACGGGAAGTGTGATATCTTGATGGATTCAGACGTCTGCCAGCTCACTGATCTCCCATGCTGGGTACATCGCCATAGAAATTGGAAATGCCATGTTGCTTCGAGTCACCTCGAAAAAACTATATATATTGTCGTCGACTTTCGAGATGATATTGTCTGTTCAAACACACTAGCCTCGCAAGCGATCGCCCTACACACTAACATGAGGACAGAAAAATCTCAAAGCGTTACTACGAAACCTCCATCGAAATGGCGACTCTATCTGGAAGTTTCTCGACTCCATAACTTTCCCGTAGGAAGCGAGCGCGTCTTCTGGCCCTGTGGTATACATCTTCATCTCATGATCAAGAGACAATTGCTCATGATACTCAGCGTGGGCGTCTACTTCCGCAGCATATCGAACTTCTGCAACCCTTGATGTTCTGTCTTTCCATATTCTTGTTTTTGGAATTGTATCCACCTTTCTGCATAGCGCCGGATGCGTCATAAACGACATACTTGATGTTGAGAGTGATCGTAAAGTGGGCGAGTAGCATCCATATTCGTTTTCTCATGTGCCTTACAATGTGGGATACCAGAGCGCACAAAGTCGCGGCCTCTTCCTTCTGGAGACCTCTCTCTCGGAGCGGCACTGATGTTCTTGGTTGCGCTCACAGGAGGAGGCTTGATAGGCCTTTCTTTCACAACCCCCGCTGCGTAAGCATGGAAATCTCAATCGCTTCAACCTTGTAACACCAAACGGATGCACATCCTTTAGGTTCCGCATTGCTCTCTTCGCAATATTTCCGCTGTACACGCTATACCCGTTGATGAAGCGCTGGACGAATTGGCCACAGGCTTGGCTCGGTAAGGGCTCTTAATGTTAACGCCCCGTCCATACCCTTATACATTCTGGTCTAGGTCTGACGGCGAACTGGGGTATCTTCGTGGCGTGGACCTGGATGGCAGAAATGCACGACTATTACACTCCTATCTTTTTTTTTGCCGGAGCATGGGTGTTCGTATGATCCCGTGTCGTGTCTGATTGCCCTGACATTTAAATTGCTCATAAAGGTGGACGATCATCTACGACACCATCTACGCAAGTCAGGTTTGTAACCGAATTCTCGAGTAGTTTCCGTACCATTCCATTGAAACCACCAACCCGCAGGATAGAGATGATGATGCCAAGGCAGGTATCGGATCCACGGCGGTGGTTTTCGGACGTCGGGTCCGCCAAATTCTCTCCCTCTTCGCACTGATTTACGTGGGATTCCTGGCATATGCGGGGGTCACAAACCATCAAAGCATTCTCTATTTCGTGGTTTCCGTTGGCGGTGCTGTGTTACATCTTTTCTGGCAGCTAGCAACTGTGGACTTTGACGACCCTGCTGACTGCTCAAACAAATTCGTGGTGAGCGCGGGTGTATTTTTACATGATTTACTTGAGCTGACATTGGATGTTAGTCAAACAATAGCTTGGGCTTCATTGTTTGGCTGGGAATTCTTCTCGACTACATGATACACACCTACTAGACCACACCTTTCAGTCAAATTTCACGTACTTGTAGGTAGAACTAACTATGTCCAACGTATGCAGAGCACAGTGTAGTGGACGTCGGCCGAGTCTACGTAGATGTGTCGGCCAATGTAATATATGTGCATATCGGCCGAGGGAACATATGGGAAAGGGGCTTGGCTGTGACAAATTACAGTGAACTCTGGAACTGAAATGCCAACTCTGGTGTCTTGGAAACCTGGAGATCATGACTCTGCTCTGCTGTTATGTGGAACCACTCAGAGTCTTGGAGTCTTGGAGTCTGCTCAGAATCCATCTGGAGTCACTCTGGGTTCATTGAGAATTTGTGCAGACTGTTGTCCTACTCTATCATCCTTTCCTTATCATTACTCCCAAGCCTCCAGGGGCATTCCATCATTATCTTCCATCATTTAACTACATCTCCTTTCATGTTTCTGTCCCCAATCCCCTGTCATCATTAGTGAGTGCTTCTCTGCCCATTCCACTACATGTATATATACTCACCTTTTACTTCAGATTCCTCAGTTGTTCTTCACCCTCCTTAGGCAGTGGCTGAGGTGAGTTCATTCTATACCTATTTACTACCCATAGCTAATCCCTAGTAGTTTGGGCAATCACTGCCCTCTTATTTGTCAGGCTGATATGCACTCCACATTGGGAACAGCTCCTGGCCCATTCACAGAGTGCAGCCAGAGTCTGCAGAGGGATAGGAGTCAGCCAAGGGGACCTTATGTGAAATGGACTCAACCAAGATGCACTCCACATTGAGAACCATATGGTTCTGAGGTTGGTGGTTCTGAGATCCAGAACGGTGATACCAAGATTGGTAGTCCTGGGGTTCCAAAGGTCAGGACCATCAGAACTACATGGGTCACTAGTCACTACACCCCAGGGTACCAGTGGTCTGGCCCACACCCACACCCACCTACAGACTCAAACAACTGTCCCAATGTTTGCATGTTTTTCACTAAAGTTAATAACCTTGGATAACCACTAACCCTAACCCTAACATATAAATGTATGGAATAAAGTACTTACTCCTGGTTTTCTATTGGTGCAAGGGTCAATGATGGACCTTGTGTTACTTGTGGTGATTTCACACTCTGTGCCCATTTTACACTTTATCTTGTTCATACAGTGCTAACAAGTGTTCCATTTCACTTCTAACCTATCCCATTCAATTCTATGCCTCAACTTACCCTAGATACCAACTCAGTTGGGCATTTCAGCTTGTTGTCATTGCTCTGCCCAAGCAAAAAACCTCTTCTCTCTGCTACTCATAGAAAGAGAAGGTTGGCCTTTGCTCTCAAGTACCAGCATTGGACTGTGGAGGACTGGAAGAGGGTAATTTGGTCAGATGAGACCAAAATCAATAGGATTGAGTCAGATGGACAGGAGTATATGTGGAAAAAGAAGGGGGAGGGGCTAACTTCTAGAGAGGTCAAAGGTACAGTCAAATTTGGAGGATCACTGATGGTATGGGGTTGTATAGGGTGAAATGGTATGGGGGTTTTGAGTGAGGTTGAGGGGAGGATGGGTGCTGAACAGTATGTGGCCATTTTGGAGGGAGGGTTGCTGCAGAGCATGCAGGATTCTGGAATTCCTACAGATGAAGTCATTTTCCAGCAGGATAATGATCCCAAGCATACCTCCAGAAGAGCCCAGACCTGGTTTGAGGAGCAAGGTATCAAGCTTCTAGACTGGCCTGCTCAATCTCCAGACCTTAACCCCATTGAACACACTTGGGGTCATCTCAAAAGATGCCTTTCAAGTTATGAAGATGCTCCCAGAGGGGTTTATTAATTATGGGATAGTGTGATGGTAGAGTGGGGGAAGATTTCTGTGGAGGAGTGTCATAAAATAATAGAAAGTATGCCTAGAAGGATTCAAGCAGTTATCAAGGCTAAGGGAGGTCATACCAAGTACTAAACACCTGATCTTGTACAAAGTCAAACAACTGGCCCAATAAGTTGTCATTTTGACATGGTTGCCATTTCATCAGATCCTAACCAAGTTATTTTACCCTTTTACTGATACAAAGCCACAGGTACATACTTTATTTCATACACTCATATGTTAGGGTTAGGGTTAGGGTTTTTCAGGGTTATTGACTTTAGTGAAAAACATGCAAACATTGGGACTGTTGTTTGAGCCACTGTATACACACACTGATGTACCCATCATGGGTATACCCATGGATCTCCTACAAATTTGGAAGGTTTCTATTTACCAGGTACAAGGCTGAGGTTCTACTACCAGTATATTGTAGCTATGTCTAGTTAAACCTGTGGTCAATGCAATTCTAGCCATCTACAAGCTCCACTTCATCATCCCCTTCAATCTATGGGAGAGAACTAACCTTGGAAACCTCTTTGTCCTTGATGGGCCTGAGTTTGGTCCAATTACCTAGACAGCACAGATTAATGCATGTGTTGGCTGTGCTAAGAGACAGGAGTGGGTGTGAGAGAGTATGAGGTAGCCACGGGATAATAAGCACTCAACATCAATAGACATTACTAGTGACATCAGAAAATTCACAATTTACTTATCTGTACTTGTTTTGCTTGCTTCACTTCACCAAGTACTTGAGTAGTGCTAAGTGTACAAGTGGACCAAGTTTGTAGTACTGTGGGGCCGTAGGCGCCACAGTGCCTTATCTGTGTGCACAAGAGGTCATGCCAGGCTGTCCACCTGCTTAGTCATCTGTCGGGACGCCCTTCTCTGAAGATAGGGGCCAGGCCATGTGGTAGATCACATGTACAGTATGACAAGGGGCAGGAAAAGAAAGCGGAGGCAGTGGTTTCGAACTCGCAACAATTCTCATCAGGGGGCTTACAGCCACTGCCCCTACCACTAGTCCATCTGGCT
Organism: Paxillus rubicundulus Ve08.2h10; assembly: GCA_000827395.1. NCBI lineage: Eukaryota > Fungi > Basidiomycota > Agaricomycetes > Boletales > Paxillaceae > Paxillus > Paxillus rubicundulus. The sequence goes on along the minus strand of KN825461.1, from coordinate 9,930 downwards.
GATGCTTAGGGTACCAACTACCAATCTAATACCCTACCTAGGGATTTGACTCTAGTCATAGCCATGACTGTATGAGAGTGGCTACCCTGAGTTGGATTGGTTGCAAATTGGGTAGAATGAGTGGGGGGTGGGAGGCTCCACCTTGTTAAACCCACAGGTCGCTTGGGCACACAGGGGCCTTTCAGCACACCTGCCTGCACTTTTTCATTGCCATACATTCTCACGGTGGGGCTCAGTCACCATGAGAACATCTTATGTCATCATCATGTGATTTGCCATAGCGACACAGAATTGTACTAATTCTACATGCTTTGCTTTGTTAAGTATTCAAGTAGCACTAAGTATACAAGTGGACTAAGCATCCACTTACTAGTTGCATTTAGATGAGTTGGGCCAAGTTACTAAGTCTTGTGAGAACATGGGGGCTCATAAGTAGAAAAAGCAACCAAATACTAAACAAGCACCATATAATTTCTCCAGTCAATAACAAGCACACATCAACAAATCCCTTTTTGGCTGTGCAGTACTGTGCAGTGTCACAGAAAGGTCCCCTTCTGTCCACCACTGTACAGCCACAGTGTCATAGTGTGACTGTGGTGACTGTAACACTGTCCCCAAAAGGGTGATTCACTGATGCATTTGGGTGTGGTTCTAAGTCTACAATGCAATCTCAAACACACACCACTATGGTGGACACCCAAGCACATTGATGCACACCATGCACATATGAGGAGGTGAGGAGAGGTCAAGGGACAAAACAAAACAGGAAGAAAGAGAGGAGGTAAGGCCCATGCTGATCCCTAACATTGACAACAACATGCCAATGGTTGCAGCCACTGCAGGATGGACAACATGAGCCTGCACCGTGATGCACTGCCAAATGGCATGATACCAATGATAATGAGTTTTTCACAACAACATAGCAATGGTGCTCTTGCCAGTCCTCCTGCTCCTTCACAACCCCACAGGCACATCTCATGTTGTATCCATTTTACAATTTTACTTAGTATTCCTCTCATTGGCACTCTGGTATAATAAGCACAAGTTGAATAAGACCAAAACAACATTACTGTCTTATTGAGCTTTGGTGGCTTTTCTATCTAATTGATCTTATCATGACTTATAAGTACAATAAGTTGAAATAAGCACAAATAAGACTTTTGTTAAATTACTGATGGCCTGGTGATCAGTGAATATATTACAGCACTTTTCATAAGTATATGGAAATTTTGTTGAGCAAAAGAGTTGGTCAGCAATATCTGGCCACAGACCCCAAAAGCACATGAGTGGCATTGTGAAATGCTAGTCCTAAAAACCACTTTCAAACATGCCATGACACACTATTTCTCTGAAGGCCTACATCCCTAGTCTACATTGTGATGGCTACAAAATACAGCAAATGTGTGACATTACAAAACTCTAGCTCTGTTCTCAAACCATGGTGTTGTGAGTAATCCTCATATCCTGAGCCAAGCAGATTTACACTTCCTTCAAGCATCCATTGACCACTGTTGCACTGTTTACCTTGATGAGCTGCAACAGGAACTTGTCTTGAAATGGAGTTTTCATGCCTCCCTTTCGACACTTTCTCAGGCCATGAAACAGCTGCACATCACCCACAAAATTGTTGCAGCCCCTGCACTGGAGTAAAACAAAGTACATTGTTGTCATATACGATGTTGCACAGTCAAGTCCACTCCTCCAGAGCCTCCTCTGACTCAACTCTGCTTTCCTGCCTACACCAATTCCACTTTTCTGCCTATATGCAAGCCTGCCTTTCTGCTTACCACCAAGTCCGCTTTTCTGCTTATCTCCAATACTTCTGATTCTGTACCTTGTTCCTCATCCTTTATACTTTGACAGACATTTGACATATCTAATAACTCCACCTTCCAATTCATTTTATTCTGACTCACTTTGACTCCTCCTGACTTGTTCCCTATCTCTTTGATTACTTTGACCCACATTCCATTCCACTCTGGTACTCTGGTGCCCTATGTGTTTACTTGTCACCATAGTACATAAACCCTCCTTGTATTCTGTATTCTGCAGTTTAAATATCAACTTTGGTCACTCCTCTTGTCCTGTCCACCTAAGTCCTCCTTCAACACTTGAAGCTAGTCTTCTTGTTGTCACTCTGACCCTTCATTCTCTGACTTCTCTTCTGACTACTCCACTCTGCCATTACTCTACCACTCCATCACTCTGCTCTGCCATTACTCTGCCCCTCCAACAAATACTGGACAGAACTTGGGCAAGGGTGCAGCATACAAGTTGAAGCCAATGTCCACTGCCATTCTCCAAAATCTCCAGACAGCCCAGAGGAACTGGACCATAACAATCATGCACTGTATATGAACTGCATTGGTGCCAAAGTTCCTGATGCAAGGCATCCACTACACCACACTTCCTGTTCTCACACTCAATGGTATCATTGCATATGACATCATCAAAGTGTAGAAACCTGTAAATAGGTTTAAAGGACCTGTAGTATACCTTAGTATGTAGTCACTAAGGTAGACTACAGTACAACACCTCTAAGGTAAGTATGTGATGACCTAAGCTATGTGCATATGTTTGTATTCCTACATAAAGGCCCTGTCATGGGTGAGCACCTTGTATAATTCCTCAAGGATCATGTCATACATGAATGTATCAATAGACTACTGGATAAAGCTCACCCTTACTTCATAGATGCCATTCACTACACCATACCCAGGTCCTCAAAGTGTCCTGGTCATGGACAACTGCAGCATTCATCATGGTGAAGAGGTTCAGAGGCTTGTCAAAGATATGAACTGTGAGTCACTAGTTTGAGTGCACAGTGCTGTTTGACTGACTATTTCTAGTGTGCAAACTTATTTTTCTCCCTCTGTATTCACTGGGTTACAACCCAATCAAACAAGCATTCTCATTTATCAAGGCATATTTGCATTGTCATCATGAAGACAAGACTTTGATGGCGATGGTCCATGCTTGCCAAAGTATTTCTCCCAATCATGCAGCTGGTTACTTTAGTGCATCAGGATATATATGATATGAGTGCAATTGTTTGTATGTTGACTAGCTTTCTTCTCCCTCATCTATGCTAAACCCTTTTGGAACTGGAAGCCACTGTGCATGGATATAATTATGGTAGAAAATATCATAGTCATGCAAACCCCTACTATCATCTTCATCAGCCCACATTGCTCCAGCACTAAAGTGAGAGTCTCCTCTGTCATGGTAACACCTTTTGTATGCAATTTTCTTTGCACTAGATCTGTCTAGAGTGAAATTGAGCCTGTAGGACTCAGTGAATGTCTCTGAGTCACTGCATTTTCTCTTGGAATCAGGTCCCTTCCACCATGGAGCACTACCTTTCTTCAGACAGATAATATCACTTGTAGACATACCCATATCTTGTAATGTCTGATTGCTGACATCCAGGAGAATATCCAGACCAATATCTTGCATCCATAGTGCACCTTCATATCTTGTTGCACTTGAAATGCCTAGGTGTGCCTCAGCATGCTGGAGAAAGTGGAAGAGCTGAGTTGGGGTCCTGATGAAAGGAAATGACTCCACAGTTATGGGAAGACAAGCTGAGGATTGAATTGGTATCTTAGGAATAGGCTGTGGAGCAGGTTGTTGAGCCTCGGAAGAGCTCAGCAAAACCAGCCCCCCCTGGTTGATGTCTACAAGAGTAATACAGATGTGAGTGTGTTAAGATCAACAGCGAGTGTACTATGAATGGGATCTGAGATGCTGGGAGGTTGAGCTGCTCTTCAATCTGGGTTCAACACCAAAGCCTCATGGGCCATGTCAAAAGAGTCTATATTCAGTAGCATCAACAGTATCACCTGGCCAGCTTCCTAACATGCTGGTCAGGATCATCAGATCTACCAAACATGACTGGACAAGTTACTCATGAGTGCTCAACACCAGTCTAATAGCATTTCTGTGGTCAATGTGGGGGCTCCTAAGGGTTCAACCTATGTGAAAGTATTGTCCAAGTGGCTATCCTGATATATATTTTCCAACATTATGTGCCAGCAGGCAAGTCACAAGTCAAGCTTAGTCAACACACTGCTTCCCAGTGACTAGGTGTCATGCTACTTATAATTGGTCAGCTAGAAAAGCTTTCACCCCACACATGTAATCACCACTGCTGTCTGCCTCATCTTCATCAGCTATATTGGTCTTACCAGGAAGCTTCTCAACAACTTTCATGTCAATGAAGATCTTGACTGTAGTGGGCTTCTCATCATCAATCTTCTAAGACACCATCTCCTTGTAATATCCACTATTGTTGACATCCATTGCATTGCTTGCTTTCCTATTTTGAAACAGCATCAATCCCACGAGAATTTGACAGTGTGAGACGTGGCAATGATTCACTGTTTTGCACCAACGATATACTTGAATGGGTAACATTTAGCTTGCATGATCTTGAATACACCCTGATTATGCTTGCAAAATGTGGCATGTAGGAAGTTGAAGTAGTTTGTCGAGTCCAAGCCATCAACAGAAAAGGCTAGTCCCTTCATCTTCATGGCCTTTTCCTCCTTTTCTGTGGTCTTGTTCTTTGTAGTTTTCTGAATAGTTGAGTATACAGTAAGTGCAATGGTGAATATGACATCATTGGGAGTGGAATTGGATGAGGGAAATAGTGGCTGAGTCTAGTGCTTATTGTACATTACCACTCATTGAATTTCAGGGTCCATGCTTGAGCATTTGGCCAAGGGCATTGTACTTGTTTGATCAGCAGTATGGTTCTTTCACAGCTTTTATGTGCTTACACTCAGTGATGGATGAACAGAATCCACTTTGTGCACCAAATAGACACGAGTTCCACAAAATAAATTACAAGTGTCAACAATGGAGGGAGAATGTGGTGGCTACAGGGTAGTCACCAGTTTTGAATACTTCCTGATAGAAATGAAAATGCTGTCAAGCATCTTGAATCTGTTCAATGCTCTTCTTGTAGTATTGGACCAGGTATCAGAACTCAAGGAATGCATGGAATGTGTGTACAACCTCACTTGGTACATGTCCCTCAAGTGCAGTTATGTAAGCCTAGTTGCATAAGGTTCATAAACATGAGGAGGTCAGAGATAACAGGATACATATTTTTATCAGTGGTGTAGAGTCATTTCTGGTCCACTGCTTGAACCCATTCCCCTGTAGAAAATGGCAAAGCCCTGAAAATGGGGCAACAGTGGCAATTCTAAAGTCACAAAGGTTCAGCATGTGATAAGTATGTACAAAACAACTCAGGTATACCTTTGGTCAATATCCTCTAGTGTCCATTCTGCCTCACACTTTGAATCATTTGCCTTGGACCATTTCTCAACCCAATCTACCAGGTGGTCTTTGAAGCACCCCTTGATGAGCTGGTGTAGGATGTCAGGGGCAATGAGCCAATGAATGTCGGCATGGGGAAATCATTGGTAAATTGCTGTGGAATACATCAAAATGATGCTTTGAACATGTACATGTGGCCTGGATGACTCACCACGAGGTCTTCAACTATGCCATATTCATCCCAAAGCACCTGAAGGGTGCTTTCCTCAAAAAGTGCTTCATTAAATTCCTACAGTGAGTCCAAGCATCAGAATCTATGTTCTTGCAAGTTACTTTGCATCTGAGACACATCAGGAAATTGTGTTCAACTAGAAGAGCTATTAGAGAGTTATATAGTTGTCAAGAGTTTAAGATTGATCTTTAAAGATGTTGAATTGCTAGTAAAGTTCTGTTGTTGACTAATATTTACCACATTGTTTATTGACTGTTTGGCTGTTATTTACTACACTTTGTGTTGACTACTGCTGACTACTGTTGACAATACATTTGGTAGTCAGGGTTTAGGGTTTAACCAGCAATTGCTGGTTATGTACCTGACAAAATGGTGCAATCCATTGCAGCTTTTCTGGACTTTTGTTACACTGTTCAGCAATCATCATTGGATGAGATGGACTTGGATGCCATGGATAATGCTCTCAAGTGGTTTCAAACATGTTGAGAAATTTTTGTGGAAACTGGAGTGTGGCCAAATGGTATCTCTATTCCCCAAATCCACTCTCTACAACACCATCATCATGCAGTCCAATCATAGGTTCCAAATGGTTTCTGTTCATCAATTACAGAATCAAAGCATATTCAAGCTGTAAAAAAAACCTCAGTGACAATTAAATCAATATCAAGCTTTGTGTCACATACTTATTACTGATCAACACATTGATAATTTAGCCTGATTTAAGGCTGAACACTTTGCAGAAGGTAGATTTTAATTTTGACTATCAGCATTTTTACACTTAAATCTCAATTTGGTCTGCTAAATACCCCTTTGGTTCCTGCTGGAACAGATGTAGTTGCTCCAAATGATGGGCTAGATGAAGAAGTACATTTTCAAGATAACAAAAATGTATCTGAAGCAGAAGATGTTAATGCTGAAAAAAACAGAAGTTGTGGTAGAGTTAGCCAAAACTTGTTGTTAGTTTTATGTAAACATATATTGAGCATACTACTACTAATTAACTTCTTAAGAAACCATCACTTATTATAGTTCCTGATCATCTTCAAACCTTTGGTGAAATGGGCAATAAAATTGACCATCCAGAGTTTCCAGAACTCATGGCACCGTTTGTATACCAAAAATGCAACCCTAATGCTGAGACTCCAGATATCTTAGCATGTCCTCACATTGTAGAGTGAGGTTACTCCTCTCACTCTGCAATTGTAACCTTGCATGCACCCACTGAACTCTGTGGAGTTGGGGGTATGCATCATCAACATATTCATGCTTGCCCTCAAACTTCCAAGCCGGGAAAGGCAAGGGAGACCAGTCTAATGGGAAGAAGACCCAGTTTGATGGAGTTGAGATCCCACGAAGGAAAGCCCCTAGAGTCACTGTAGAAGAAGAGATAGAGTCCCCAGCTGTGTGAGGGGCTCATGCACCAGCCGGGAGGAGACCCTCACCCCTCTCACAGAGTCACACCCCGGAATCCCAACCCACTCCGGATCCGCCCAGCTCTCCTTCCAGAGCAGTCATCCTTGCCCCCCCAGCACAGCACTGACAAAAACTATAATAGGGCTATAATAGGGCAGTGATTGCCCAGACTACTAGGGATTAGCTAGGAGTAATAGATAGGTACAAAGTAAACTCACCTCAGCCACTGCCAAAGAGGGGCAAAGAACGACTGAGGAATCCGAAGTGAAAACTAAGTATATATATGTAGCAGAGTGGGCGGAGAAGCGCTCACTAATGATAATAAAGGGAACAGGAATAGGAACAAGGGGGAAAGGGAAATAAGCGATGTAAGAAAGTGATGGAGCGTCCCTGGAGGCTCCAGAGCGATGACAAGAAAAGGACTATGAAGTATGATAAAGGTCCATGCAAGTTCCATACAAGTTCCGAGCAAATGCTGAAAGTCCGAGTGGATCCGCCTGGCAACGGAGCAGAGGTATGAACTCTGACGTTCTGGAAGTGTGGAGTTGGTGTTCTGGTTCCGGAGTTCACTGTATTCTGTCACTCCCACTCGAGCGCATTCGTAGTCCCATGCCGCAAACAAATTTCCAGTACTGCTCTTGAATGAGAGGCTTCGTAAGGATGTCTGCTACCATGTCGTCTGTAGGAACATAGCAGATGATGGCTTCTCCCTTTCCGACGAGGTCATCTCAGATGAAGTGGTACTTCCACTGGATGTGCTTAGTCCACGCTTGGAATTGAGGATCACAGCTTAGGATGATGGCGGCTTGATTGTTGCAGTGGAGGACGGTGGGCCCCTTTTGTCAGTGTCCGATTTCTTCAAAGAAGCTCTGAAGCCATGTGAGATGTTGTCCAGCGAGACTAAGTCCAATGTACTCCAACTCTGTGGTGGAGAGCACAACCATGCTCTGCTGTTTGCTGGACCAGGAGATAGCTCCGCAATTGCTGAGGAAAAGGAATCTGGAGGTGGAGCAGGAGTTGTCCGGGTCCTGAGACCAACCTGCATCAGAGTACCCCTGAAAGTCCATGTCCATAGATACCTCGGAGCCATCAAAGTGGAGTTCCATGTCCTTAGTGGCTTGGATGTACCGGAATATGTGTTTCACTGCTTCCCAGTGCATTTGCTTTGGTGCAGCACTGAACCGGCTGAGCATTCCAACTGCATATGCGATGTCCAGGCATGTTCCGAGCATGAGATACATCAAGGAGCCGATGATGGTGAGATAGGAGACTTTTCAGCCTTTGATAACCATCTCCGGGAGGATCTGATCGTTCTCTGGATCTGTGGTGGAGAGTTGGGAGTTGTGCACCATTGGAGTCCAGACGGGTTTGCAGGTGGTCATTCCAACGTGGTCTAGGATGGTCCAGGAGTACTGGCACTGTGACAGGGAGATGGTGCAGAGTTTGTGGTCATGGTTGATCTCGATCCCAAGGATGTACTTGGCTTCTCTGAGGTCACACATTTTGAAGGCTGCCAAGAGTTTGGCTTTGATGGAGTTCATGAACTTTCTGGAGGAAGCTACTAGGAGTAGGTTGTCCACATAAACTTTCAGATTTCCAAGGGAATCCAGAGGTGGAACGACAAGGATGTGAGTGAAAAGGCTACCAATTAGAGTACTACTGACATGCATACTACATTCTGTATGATTATGTAAGCTATGTAGGTACTATGACGAACGAGATCTCCAACATAAACAACTAGAAAGCAAACTTGCCCATCCTTCCAGAAGACATAGAGGCATGTCTCCACATCAAGGCAAGTTAATTTGAGTTCTCTGAGCTTCTTGTTTAGCGTCTTGTTCCAAGTCCATCCGGCTTCCTTAAGTCCATAGAGGGAGCACCGGAGTTTCCAGCAGTACCCAGATTGGATAGGGACTCCATCTGGAGGAAGCAGGTAGAGGTCCTCCCCCAGCCCCCCATTGAGGTAAGTGGTGGAGACATCCATTTGGTCAAGCTCCAGGTCATGTTTGGTGGCGAGGGTGATAAGGGTCTGGACGGAGTCGAGGTTTGCCACAGGGGCAAATACTTCCTGGTAGTTGATTCCTTCCTTCTGAGTGAAGCCCTGCGCAACAATGCGGGCTTTGTAGCACTCGACATTTCTGGTGTGATCATGCTTGATGTGGAAGATGGGCTTGGAGGTTATTGGAGTGACACCTTCTGGAATGGGGACAGTCTCATACACATGATTGGAGTTAAGATTTAGGAGCTCTTCCTCGATGGCGGACTTCCAGTGATCTGTGTCAGGTCCTGCATAGGCTTCCCAGATTGTCCCTGGGAGGGATGCATCGGACTTGGAGTTGGCTGCACCTGCAAAGATGAAGTCCTCAAGGGATTCAGTGGATGCTGTAAAGGCTCCTGGGAATTCTGGAGCTTCCTCTGGAAGGTCTGGAGGTTCAGGAGTTTCCACTGCAGGTTCCAGTTGTTGTCCACCACGGCATTGAGCCCTTCATGTGGCGTCCTCTTTTACAGTGCGTTGGTAGTCCCAATTTCAGTCAGCTTGTTGGCGTTGCTGAGTGCTTCTCTGAACTCTGGCGATGATCTGGACTGGCACAGGTCTTTCTGGAGATGGAGGTTGGGGTTGGACAGGAGCAGGAGCAGGAACAAGTGGTGGGTCCACGCGGAGTTGCTTGAAGCGGTGTGCAAGGTCATCAATGGCAGGACTTGGTGGGCACTGTACCTCTGGGGCATCTGGAGGTGGATGGTCAACTCCCACTGTTCCACACAGGTCCAGAGTTTCTTCCTCTGCATCCTCATGCTCTGCTTCACATTGCCTTGGAAGTAGTCCCTCCCACTGTCCCTCAACAGTGGGGACATTCCATGGGGCAAGGTCGTGTGCGGGGATGGTTCTGGTCTTGTCAAAGGTGACATGCTGGCTGGAGATGATTGTGTGACGTTTGACATCTAGGAGTTTGTAGGCTTGTTGGCCATAGGTATAACCAATCATGATACACTTCCATCCA
>KN825460.1:0-18468 GCA_000827395.1 Paxillus rubicundulus Ve08.2h10 | reverse complement strand
CTACTAGGGATTAGCTAGGAGTGGTAAATAGGTATAAAGTAAACTCACCTCAGCCACTGCCAAAGAGGGGCAAAGAACAACTGAGGAATCCAAAGTGAAAAGTAAGTATATATGTGTAGCAGAGTAGGCAGAGAAGCACTCGCTAATGATAATAAAGGGAATAGGAACAGGAACAAGGGGGAAATGGGATTAAGCAATGTAGGAAAGTGATGGAGTGCCCCTGGAGGCTCAGGAGTGATGACGAGTAAAGAATGATGAGATGTAATCAGAGTCTGCATGAATTCCGCATGGATTCTGAGCGGGCACTGAAACTCCGAGCAGATCTGCCTGGTGGCAGAGCAGAGGTAGGAACTCCGACATTCCAGAAATGTGGAGTTGGTGTTCCGGTTCCGGAGTTCACTGTATTTTGTCACAATGTACATAACTGTACAGCTGCTACAGTGCCACAGCAAGGTCCCCCCCCTGTCCAGGCAGGCCACAGGGCTGTCACAGGGACTTTTTTGTACTGCACATTTTGCTTAGTTTAACTAGTGTGCTATTGGTGTATTACTACGTATTTTTAGACATAATATCTACCAACTGTAAGGAAAAGTAATTTAATGTACTGTGAAGTATTGTGAATTAGTGTGAATCACTGTAGCACTGTGGCACTGAAGCACTGTGAGTGGGCTCTGTGTTGCTATGGCAAATCACATGACAATGGCATAAGAGGTTCACGGTGACTGAGCCCCACTGTGAGAATATATGGCAACAAAAAAGCACAGGCAGGTGTGCTGAAAGGCCACTGTGTGCCCAAGCAACCTGTGGGTCTAACAAGGTGGAGCCTCCCACCCCCCACTTGTTCTACCTGTTTGCAACCAATCCAGCCTGGGGTAGCCACTCTCACACAGTCATGGCCATGACTAGAGTCAAATCCCTAGGTAGGGCATTAGATTGGTAGTTGGTACCCTAATCATTGGCCAGATGGACTAGTGGTAGGGGAAGCAGCTGTAAGCCCCCTGATGAGAACTGTTGCAAGTTTGAAACTGCTGCCTCTGCTTTCTTTTCCTGCCCCTTGTCATACTGTACATGTGATCCACCACATGACCTGGCCCCTATCTTCGGAGAAGGGTGTCCCAATGGGTGACTAAGCAGGTGGACAGCCCGGCATGACCTCTTGTGCCACAGGCCAGGCACTCACTGCGGAAACAAGTTTTTATCCAGATGCAGACAGTGTATAGATAACAGTGCAAAATGTATGGTATCTGGAATCAGACAGATGGGTTGACAAAGTTGAGTTAAGGTATGAAAAGTCGCACTTTTATGAGCCTATCCGTAGTACAGTTATTCCTGAGAGTTGTTCTGAATTGAGAACATACCCCATCTATTTGGAAGACAGTTACTGTACAAGTAGACTCATTATTTTGATTCCAGAAGTACAGTTTGAATGAATCGAGGTATGACTGAGGGCCAATTAAAGAGTGGAATTTTAGGCTATGTAAGGTACAAATAGGATACAAATAGGCCCCAAGAACTACTGAGGAACACTCCCTGGACGCTGCCCTCGCTCACTGGTACACACCCTCGCCTGCCCACACAAATGTTTGCCGTTATCACCCACTCAGCACCTCTGCAGAAGAGGGTGAACGCATTCTCTGGGCGTTTGATGTAATCCTCATCGCAAAGCAGAAAGGGAGACTGGAGAAAGAGTGCGAACAAGCGTGGGTTGTGAAGGAGTGAGTGTGAGCTGCCAGAGATCTGGCTCAAAGAAAGACCTAATTGGGAACGAGTAAGAACTGGAATTGATTTTGTTAAAGGGGAAAATGAAGGTGGGCGGCATCCGTGAAATGATAGCCAAGGAGGGTGGTTGAATGGTGTCCATAATCACCTCAAGTGCTGATAAAGGTAGAGGTGGGTGATCAATCCTTGATCCATGCTGATTGATGGCAAAAATAGGCTTACATTGAGAAGTGGTATCGCGAGTGTGGAGAGCAGGCATGATTGTTCCACATCCTGGGGACAGTGAACAATGGCTGTTAGACGAGAAAACTCGTTTGGTAAAGGGGGGGAATAATGGGAGGGAAGAGATAACGACGATGGAAAATGGATATAGAGGTTTTACTGGCAGGAATGCAGCTGCTGAAAAAAGTAAATAGCAGTACAGGCTACTCATTACATACCTTTGATCAACTGCGCGTATAAATCCTTTGAACCTAATGTATGGTTCTGGGTCGCAGGATGTCGACGGCTTGTTCTCAAGTGATATGCCGTTCACCTCGATGATGGGCCATCGTCACACATTGTTGGCACCATGAGGCTGTCATTGGATTTGAGTGCATTGGGTCATGTTGTCAGTGTTGGACTCACATCGTCTTGGTTGCCATGGTTGTGGTGGTTTGAGCTGGAGCTTTGTGAATAAGTAAATTATGTTTTAGACAAAGCTCACCAACACATTGTCATCAGGCTTCACAGTACATCAGGTTGTCTTAGCGTTGGATTCAGATTCCTGTTGTCACTGTCACCGCAGCTGGAGTTGTTCGAGCTGGAATTGTTTGAATTGGAAGTACAAAGCAAAATATTGAAGAAGAAAAAACTTACTGTGTGGGGCTGTTGTCACTGCCACCACGACGTCATGTCCTCGCATCCTCGTTGTCTCACATTGTCGCCACTAGGCTTCACAATGCATCAAGTCATGCGTCGCCGTGGAGCTTTGTGTGTTGGGTTCACATCATCTCGGTTTTGTAGCTGGACCTGTATGTTTAAGTAAAAAGTAGATTTAGAAATATTTACTTGCTTTTAAGTTGTGGGACTGCCATTACCATCTCTTTTTACCGTTGTCTACAGAGTCATGGCTATGTTGTTGTGTGGTTGTTGTGTGGTTGTCGTGCACTGTGTGTCACGGTTATCGTGCTGTGTGTTTCGTGCACTCTGCATAACAGCTAATTACTAGGTTTTGTGGATTTTGGGGCTGGGAAGGCGCCTATATGCACCTGCATACTGACCAGAACAAACATTTGAGCAGGGTGTGTGAGAGGATATTTAGTGGATAGCTCACCTTGTGATCAGTTTATACCGCATGAAGACGGGTATCCGATGTTCCAAACACGGAAACAGAACATTGAACTCACCAAGGGGCCAGGGGATTATGGTTCGGAGGTTATGCGAAAGGTCTCAGCTCCGGGGGGAGGCTCCAGCGTTCGGATGCTGAAGACGTCGGGCATCGTGCACGTTCTTGCTGACTAGAGAATGAGGAAGAGAGGGACTTAGCGAGAAAAAAAGAACGGAAGAGCGGTGTGGAATCGGGACGTATGGATAGTAATGCCATCGGGAGTTTGGGTCTATTTTGCGTGCGGATCGCCATCATAACATGAGCGGTACAGTTTGTGGTTTGTGAACGCTATCTGGCCTGCGGATATGAGTCGGATTAGGGTCGCTTTTGTTCTCACGCTGTAGCTCCTCTGGATAGACACACTGGTACGTTTTGGCTACAGATTTATAAACTAGCCTAGTACGATTGGTGTCTGGCTAAAATATCGTTTCCGCAGTGACTGTGGGCGTCGTGCCTCAGCCACAGTGCTACAGGCTGTGAGACGCTGTGAAATGCTGTTTTGCTGATGCACATGGTGACCTGCTATCACCTCCAACCCTGCCCTGACACAGCCTCACTAGTCCTTGAAGCTTGACAAAGACATTGTAGAACACCAAAAGGGTGAATTCTTTTGACTGACCTCAACTTTGACTGGTTGACTCTCCAAAGGTCCCAAATGCTCATATGGTCATTGACTACAGGACAGCTGTGCACGTCGCCCAAAACCAACAGCTGCATGTATTGGGAACTCGGCAACGGGTACTCAGCAGGCTTACTGACACACTATACCTAGACAAGGCATACGTGTGAAGCTTCCTTTCGCAGCATTTAAAGCCGGCGAGGGCAACGCCCAGTTGAATTTCCAAAAGCACGCACACTCTTAGCCACACCTCTCCAATCACGAATCGGATGGATAGTCTTAGTATCGCAGACGGTGCGACAGTCGTTGCCCGAACCGTCGCCAATCGCAATGAGTTGTTAACGAAACATAGTGATGACTTTCCAATCAAGCCCGGATACCCGTTCGTTGGCAACGGGATCGGCGTGACGTCCAAGGGCAAGACCGTTGCTCACGATTTCTCTAAAACGGACCATGTGGAGGACAGACCGTTCTTCGTACCCATCGGCAAAGACGGTGTGACTGCTGCTTTACAGAAGCTCGACAAGCAGCTTCAGCAGGTAAGCGAAAGCGAGGTTACATGGACTGCAATAACCAACTGACCCCATGACGCGTCGTTTCGTAGACTGGAAGGAACAATCTGTTGTCCAAGAAGGTAGTTGGCCTTTATACTGAAGGACTCATCTACATCTAAACACCTTACACTGCTCAGTCGCCAGTGTCGTGGATCGGTCGGGAGGTCCCTCCTGGGAACATTGGCCTGATTAACCATGGGGGTCTGCCAAAGCTCTTGACGCGCCCTGGCCGCTATCCTGGCTTCCCTATCCGCAACTGGTGGGCGCGTAGGTGGTGCGGTACCCAAGGACGTGCGTCATAGCCACGCTCATTTGTTCACAGCATCCTGCTGATCGCTGTCGTTGCAGTCTCTGATACCGCCATCGAATTTAAAGGTTTGACTGTCGTACAGGTTTCCCAGAATCAAGTGAGCCACATCATTTCGAAAGTTGACTCCTTTGTGAACCAATTTCTTGTAGGCAGCGGTAGTCTCCGATCCGCAGGTCAGCCCCGGTCTCTCAACTCTTTGATTTCGCGAACTACATTGCTTGAATTGGTAGAACCACATTTTTGTCATCAAAAACTCAGGTTTTGTCGCCTACGCAGTTGAAGGGACATACGACGTGCTCGCGATCGTTGACCAGACACACTTGTCCACATCCATCAAGGACACTGTGACAGGTGCCGTTCTCGGATGGTGAGTGACATCTGTTTAGGAATACGTACATGACTTAGTTGTTGCATAGGACATACGAAGTCAAGATGCGAAGCCGAGTTGGCGCAGGACGTGATCAAGAATATGTGGTCGCGCTTTTGTTTGTCGTCTTCTTCCACTCACGTATCGCTCACTAACATAATTTATTTTCACGTAGCTTGAACATCCCTGCGAATAATTGTGCCATTCTTCAGCGTGGAGACGACCTTGAGTTACTGCCTGCTGGGCAACACTACATCACCAACCCTAACGTTACCCTGCGTGGATTGTATACACTGGGAGAAAACCAGCTTGAGATGCCAACGAAGGACATGTAAGCGTGGTGACCAATTCTGGCGCAGTCTTTCAATTCCGGTCACATAGATTTACAAGAGACCAAGTTCCTGTGGGCCTGCGTATCTACCTCAAATGGTGAGTACTCCGAGTCACCCTCAGTGTGCGGTTCCCAAAAATACTTATTTATTGCAGGCAGCTGGTTGAACCCCTCAAAGTAAGCTCTGCTCTTTTGGTTTTAACGTGCCAACGCTAAGTAACGTGTTTAGTTGACAACTCACGGATACAGTACTCCGTATGACGCGCTTCGCGATAAGACCCAGTCAATCCTGACACAGATTGTTGCACACCGTGAGTGACTACATCTATCTTTCCCATGCCTCAGCTCATCCGACACATTCGATTAGTTGATTACAGTTCAATGGTTAAGCAACGTTCCCTTGGGCCAGACAACCTCGACGATGGAACAGATCCATCCTCTGCTTTCCTTGATGCGCTCCGAACTCGTGCAATGGATGAAATGCACGAGGCTGCGTTAGAGTACGGTATTGTGTTGAAGGATCTCGGTAGGTTTTGAGCACTCCACACAATTTTCTGTTAATCGAAATCATCAATAGCCGTGATTGACAGACAATTCAAGGGTGAGATTGCGTCTACCATGGATAAGCTTACCACCAGGGCACTTGAGGCACAAGTGGAGGCTGCTGTAAGTCTCTCGAGCGCTGCTCTACGTAGCCACTCCTAACCCTGTTGCAGAACGTCGATAGGGAGAACTCCAATAAAGTGAAACAGGAGGAGGGCGCTTTGGCAGTCGCGCGCATTAAGGCGCAAGCCCGCAACGTGCGTAACAAGTTTCGCCCGTGAAGACGTCACTGACAAACCAGTGGCATCCACACAGACCCAAGCTGACTCTGAGGCATACGGCGTGATTGCGGCTGCCAGAGCTGAAGCCGAGCGCACAAAGATTGAGGCGCTCGCGCAGGCCGAAGCCATCCGCCTCACTGCTAAAGCTGATGCGGAGGCCATCCGGATCAAGGCTACAGCAGACGCTGAAGTTGTAGACCAATTCGCGCGAGAGATGGAGATGAGGCGCGTCGAGGTTTCGCGGATCCAAGCGTTCGGAAACAAGGCAATCTTTGTACCTTCTGATGGACCAGGCTCTCAGATGGGGGGAGCGATGGCGATGGGAATGGCTGCGGCGATGGGAAATGGGGCAAGAAAATAATGGATCAGTAGGTCATGCTTTCGCCCTTTGGTATATTTAATATTATACCCAATGTTCTATGTACTAAGTCCATCCTGTTCCTTTACTTGGGGGGTTTAAGTCATGTACTGTAATGAAACCTTAACTATTTTTATTACTTAGGTCTACTCTTTCCAGCTGGCTACTTACCCACTGGCGGTTGTTTCTGGTTCTGTATCAGAGTTCAGCATCCAGTCACTACTTAGTACTCAGTACTCAGGCCTCAGCCTTGGAAGCATGTCAGCGCTCGTTGTCGATTTCCTTTTCCATACTTGACACGCGTGAGTCACGCTACAGTCACGTGTCACGGCTGCGAGGGGGCTTTGAAAGCCACTTTCGTACTGCATGCACTTCATCCTTAACGTCGACCACGACACATTTCACCCATCAGCTTTCTGCCAGTAGCTCGCTTCTTAACACTACTCACATCGCAAATCGTCTCCCGTGCTGATAATGAGGTCGAAATTCAAGGATGAGCACCCCTTTGGTACGCCTTATTACTGTGTCGCAGTTCATCTGCTCATGCAGGTGGCGTTATGCAGAGAAGCGCAAGCAGGAAGCTGAGCGCATCAGACAGAAGTACCCTGATCGTATCCCTGTCAGTGCATACCATCCTGTGTTGTAAGTGCGTTGGTTTGACACAAGTGGCACCCTTTCTTTAGGTTATCTGCGAGAAGGCAGACCGAACGGATATCCCAACTATTGACAAGAAGAAGTACCTGGTACCTTCAGTATGCTTTATTTTGCTATCCAGTCTTCGCGATGAATGTCTGATTGGCATCTGTTGACGATTTGCAGGACTTGACTGTTGGTCAGTTCGTGTACGTCATACGAAAGCGCATCAAGCTCGCACCAGAGAAGGCTATCTTCATCTTCGTTGACGAGGTACTTCCACCGACGGCCGCTCTCATGAGTGCGATATATGAAGAGCACAAGTTCGTCGTTTTGCCTCCCACAGTTTTTGCTGTGAATCTGATTTCGATGTATCCAGGGACGAGGACAATTTCCTTTACGTCAGCTATTCAGGCGAGAACACGTTCGGAGGAGAGGGATGGATCGAGCTATGAACGCCGTTTGGACGCTACATTCTATGTCATGGCGTTGTAGCTCTGATTCGATAGACTGACATAGGCCAGCATGTGTGGCGGAACTCTCCTATCCCACCGCTCACTGCTTGACCTCACCCGTCTCACATACCCTCTCGTCTCCATTCGTTTTTCCCGCGTTTGTATTTTACTACTCTCACGCCGATTTGGTTTTTTTTTTTTTACGCTTGTTCCGAATTGAAATGCATCTTGTATATCTCAGGGGCTGCTCAACGACGTTTTATGATGGAGACAAGTCTCTGAGAGTGAGTGCTATGGTCCCTTCGCCTTCTGCCCGGTGCCATCTTCTGGTCAGGTAAAACAGGTTCAACGCTACATCCTATGTCTCTGGAAAATATCGCAAGGTTCTTGGCCCTTCATATCTTCCGAGGCAAACACAACATTTCCGCATCTCCTGAATTCTTCCATGACCACTAACTACGGCATGGCTGCAGACACTAGCAACTATTTAAAATTTACATCGTGTCAGCCTTAGCTTGAGAAGTTTGGAACGTTCATTTGTTTGCTATAGATACGGGGTTGAGCTCGCCCGATTTCAAGCGTGACCAAGCGAATTTAGGGTAGAAAACGGCCGTCCTTTTGACGCCGCTTTCGAGGTCGTTTTGAAAGTTGTTTTGGCTGATAGAATCCAAAATCGTTTTGAGTGGTTTTCGACTCCATCGAACGGCAGCTTTCGGCACTGTCATCTGACTTTGAACTTTTGAAGACGCGTTCTCTTGCGAACATGTCCCCCTAGCATCAGGGAAACAGTGAAGAAAAGGTAATCCATTGTATAGTCATGATGCTGATAATAATGGTATATCTGACATTATAATCCAATATCTTTTAGCCCACAGAGAATATAATTGATTATAATCTCTTCACTTTTTCCCTGATGTACTAGGTCCTTGTCATTCCCCTTCTCGTTCTCATTGATACTGCAAGAAATGATAATTATTGACAAAAATTATTAGAGGGCAGTGATTGCCTGGACTACTAGGAATTAGCTAGGAGCAGTAAATAGGTACAAAGGGAACTTACCTCAGTCACTGCCTAAGGAGGACAAAGAATGACTGAGGAATCTGAAGTAAAAAGTAAGTATATATGTGGCAGAATGGGTGTAGAAGCACTTGCTAACAGTAACAGGGGATTAGGAACAGGAACATGAATGGAGATGGAAATGGGGTTAAGTGATATAAGATGATAATGGAATGTCCCTGGAAGCTTGGGAGTAATGATAAGGAAAGGATGGTAGAATAGGATGACAGTCCATGCAAGTTCCAGATTGACCCCAAGTAATTCCAGACAGATTCCAAGCAGACTCTGAGACTCCCAGCAGTTCCACATAAGGGTGGAGTGGAGTCATGATCTCCAGGTTTCCAAGATTCTGGAGTTCACTGTACTTCATCAATTCTTCTTCTCATGATCCTCCCAGCATCTTTTCCCAATGCCTATACTCTTATACTATGGCCAAAGTAGTATCCCACACTCTGAAGAAGTCCTCATTGGTGTCAGCATTGAAGCCCGCCTCCAAAAAAGCCACAAAAGCCAACAAGAAAAACTCCAGGGCAGACAAGGACATCAAGAAAGCACATCCCATTATCCAGTGAGTCCAGTAACCAGAAATCTTTGTCTGCTGCTCACTTTCCATGCAGCTGGGCTAAACCCAACAACCTTCCACTGACATCAGAGAACTTACAAGGGTCTGGATGACACTTATAGTAAAATATATAACTAAACACTACTTGTACTATGAAGCTAACTCAAATGTATGATGATCAACAAAGCAATTAACATAGAATCCACAATACAGATCCAAGGAATTATGAAAATCATTGTGTTCAGGGATGACTTCTGTACCAAAAATTGTGAGTAAATGTGTGCCACAAACAATGCTGTCAATGTGAATGACTGCAAGGTTCTTTGAACTATTGTCCAGGAAAGATGGAGTGACCATCCACATGCCTGTTAGGTTGCCTGGTTCTTCTGCAAGGCAGTCAAACCAATTAACAAGTGCACAGGGATAGGTTTGTCCATTAGTGAAGATGAATGAAAAAAAGCCTAAGGCACAAGCAATCTCCATGCTCAGCATCTCCTCAAGCATGTCATCTGTGCTCACAGAAACACAGTCATAATGGCCAGGCCCACAATGCCACAATGGTGTTGCACAAATTTGTTCCCACTGCATCCTGCCAATGCCACTTGGATCACTTGGAGAAACAAATATGGCAGTGGCAGAATGAAATACCTTGAGGGAGTTAGTGAACCAGGGGCAATCAGATAGATGGACATCTACAGAGGAAATGGTATTGTTGGTGTTGAGTTGATTGAATAAAAGTGCCAGAGTAGGTTGGGGAGACCTGGTGCTCCCAGCTCTACAGTGAGCATGAGAATTGTATGGGCACATTTATGTGCTTCAAAAAATATTAGTTGAAAGTCATTAATCATTATAGACAATATTTTGGACTCACCAGGGGTTAGTGCAAGCTTCACATCTGAGTAAACAAGGTCTGTGTCATATCCCATGTCACACAAGTCAATTTTGCTCCTCTTGAGCCTACTCTGGCTCAACTCTGCTTTTCCACCTATATGCAAGTCCACCTTTCCACTTATCAGCAAGTCCGCTTTTCCACTTTTCCACTTATCTCTAATACTTCTGATTCTGTGCCTTGTTCCTCATCCTTCATACTTTGACAGACACTTGACATATCTAATAACTCCATCTTCTAATTCATTCCATTCTGACTCACTTTGACTTGTTCTGACTCACTCTGACTTGTTCTGACTTGTTCCAATTACTTTGACTCATATTCTGTCCCACTCCAGTACTTTGGTGCCCTCTGTGCTTGCTTGTCACTGTAGTATATAGACCGTCCTTGTATTCTGCAGTTCAAATATTGGCTATAATCACTCCTCTCTCCCTGTCCTAATAAGATCTCCATCGACACTTGAAGCTAGTCTTCTTGTTGTCACTCCAACCCTCTGACCTCCCACTGCTTTGTCATTCTGCTCTGCCATCACTTTGCTGCCCCATCACTCTGCTCCTCTGCTAAATATCAGACAGAAGTTGGACAAGGGTGCAACACATAAGTTGAAGCCAAAGTCCACTACAGTACCTCTGATAACTCTGGACAGCCTGGAGGAACTGGATTTAACAAGTGGGCCCAAATGGTGGGGGGTGAGTTTATTTTCATAAACCTTGACCAGGTCTCATTTTCACCTCAGACATAGCAGTATGCCATCAGCAGGTGCATCCACTGGTCTTGATGTTGATTTCAACTAGCTGGGTTTTGGGTTTGGGGCTTTGTATCTTTGTGCAATCTATTTCACACTATCATGATCTTGTTCCTATTTTCATTAGGATACTGTTCCCAATCATGATGCTTCTATGTATCTCCATTTGAATATCATGTGCTGTTTGGTTCTATTGGACAGACTGGGATTTGTTAGGGATCTGTGTGCCTGGGGGATGAATAACAAGAAGTTGGCTACCTATATATCCTGGAGTGGCCTGGGATGATCTAGACAGAGCTGGACAGAACTAACCAGTTGGGTACCTTGCTAGGAGAGCTGGAAGAGCTGGAACTCTGTCTAGTTCTGTCCAGTCCTGGCCAGGTGAGGGTTAGTTTGCTGATGCAAGTTAACACCTCATGAGTCATAAGTTACCATAAATTGGTGAATGGACAGCACTGGCATCAGACTTACTGGTGATTAGTGTCCACCAAGATATCTTTTTGTGTGAGGCTTCCCCACATAATGTAGTGCTTTGGTACCATAGCATACGGACAGCCAAGGTTGACAAAAAGCTGTCCCAGATGGGCCAGCCAATCATTGGCTGACCTACAGCCTGTAGTCATAGGGTACAGAGGGGCCAAGGTGTGACAAAATCCTGTATGATATGGGTCAGTGGAGTATATAATTTAGTAATGGTATTTTGAGTAATGGATGGGCTGATTGAGCTATGTCTGTGGGGAATTGATTGGCCAATATATGTATTCTGTAGGCCTTTGGTGGGCTGAGGGATGGGTGACCCATAGGTATGGGGTGGGCTGAGGGATTGCAGGCCTGTGGGTGTTGGGTGGCCCATAGGTGTGGAATGGGCCTTGGGATTGGTGGCCTGTAGGTATCAGATAACCTGAGGGATAACTGGCATTGGGATGGATGTGACAAAATCTATAATAGGGCTGTGATTGCCCAGACTATTAAGCATCAGCTATGAGTAGTAATTAGGTATGGAATAGGCTCACCTTGGCTGCTACCTAAGAGGGGCAAAGAATGACTGAGAAGTCTGAAGTAAGAAATAAGTATATATATGTAGTGGAGTGGTGTCATATACTGTGTCCCGACAAGTCAACTCCACTCCTCCAGAAGCCTACTCTGGACCAACTCCGCCTTTTTCACCTATCAAGTCTGCTTTTCTGCTTTTCCACCTTATCACTTTTCTGCTTTTCTGCTTATCTCTCTTACCCCCTGATTCCTGTACCTTGTTCCTCATCCTTCACACTTGACAGACATTTGACATATCTAATGATCCCACCTTCCGATTAATCTGATTCTGACTCGTTCTGACATTTCCTGACTTAATCCTATCTTTTTGACATCTCTGACTCACATTCCACTTCACTCCAGCACTCCGGTGCCCTCCGTGTTTACTTGTCCCTGTTGTGGTCAGCAAGACTGGTCCAGAGGGGGAAAGTCTAGGCTGAGAAATGAAAGGTAGGGTGCGAATGGTTTGACCCTTGAGGGAAGCTGTGAGCACGAAGGCAGAAGGATAGGTCTCCTCTTCCTCACACGTGGAATGGAAAGTGGCTCAATAGTTAAATGAGCAAAGGTGAAGAACAAACAAGGAAAGGAACTAGTATGAGAGGAGATGGGCAAATATGGGGCTTCCAGGGTGGTGAGGTATGATGAGGTTGTCAGCGCACGACTGACCTGGGCGATCCGGACGAGTCTTGTTCTGTGTTGGACTGAGCGAATCTGGGTGAGTCCGGACGGGGACTATGTGTTCGAGTCTTATATCTGGGAGGGTTGCACTCGAGAGGAGCAAACAAAATAATATGATAATGGGAGAGGAGTCGTAAGTAGGTGGGTAGTTTCGATGATCCCTGATCAGGCCTATGTTCAGAGCTTTATAGTCTGGGTATGCCCGAGACTGTCTGGGCCAATTACATAAGTACGCACTGCACCCGTTGAGGGGCATGTGAGTTGATATATGGTATGCGTGATGGAACAAGAAGGAAAGAGCAAGGGAGAAAGAGAGAGAGAGAGAGAGATATGGAGAATGGTATACTACTTACTGGCCGGGCGAGGGCATGGGCAGTTGGGTACATGGGCGGATCTGTGAAACAAGAGGGGTAGTCCGGATGAGTAATGGATGGAGATGGTTGGGCAGGGATTTCATGGGCGGACTCCTGGGTCCGTATGGGCATGTCTGGGCGAGTCGTGGTGTAGTGTTGCATGCGTAGGGAGCCCCAGTTCCCTACACAGTAGTATATAAACCCCTCTTGTATTTTGTATTCCTCAGTTCAAATATCGACTTTGATCACTCCTCCTCTCTGTCCTAACTAAGTCCTTTGCTCAACACTTGAAGCCAGTCTTCTTGTCGTCACTCTGACCCTCCGACATCTGAATCCCTTTACTACTCCATTCTGCCATTGCTCCACCATTGCTCTGCTCTGCCGTTACTCCATACCTCCACCCTTTCTGTAAATACTGGACTGAATTTGGACAAGGGCACAACACATAAGTTGAAGCCAAAGTCCACTCTGCCTCCAAAAACTCTGGCCAGCCTGGAGGACTCCATATCTTAACAAGTGGGTGGAGAAGTGCTTGCTAATAATAATCAGGGGAGTAGGAACAGGAACAAGAAGGAGATGGAATTAAGTGATGTAAAGAAATGGTGGAGCATCCCTGGAGGCTCAGGAGTGATGATAAGAATATCAAATTGACCCCAGGTCAAAGGGTCCAAGGTCAAGCAGGGTCTGATCTATTTGATGGGGTCGGTCAATGGGTCAGATGGGGTCAAACTACAACTAGTGTGCAATCACGTGAAGTACATATGTTTGTTGATAGGCGCGTCATGTGTTATGTGGTGCATTAGTGTGAAGGGTACACAAGTAAAATACACATTGAAATTTGGGTACTCTAGTTAATTCTTTCTACATGATACTCCCCACTATGCCTCCCAAGAGTCCTTGGTGGGCTCATTTTTACACCAACAACAAGAAATACAAATCTAATAATACTCACAACAATGCATGGTGTGAGAAGTGCATGCAATTCGACATGCAGAAGCATCACACCTACAGTGTGGCTGCGTTTGCATCTGGTTCAATGCAGCGGCTGTGAACAGATGCAGAAATACGTGCTACAGGCAAGTAAAGCCTTAGCTACTACTCAGAAATAATAGACTTACTGGCCAATTCTCAGTTGAAGCTGAGAGTTTGGGTCGAAATAAGGGGGATCCTGGCCTCAAGCCAATGTGCAGGAAACTTTCCGTAATGAAGGGACATCTATGAAGTTGTTCATTAGTGTTCCCTGAGGTCTGACAGATTGCTCGAGCAGCAAAAACGACAGAAAACATCACACCTATCAGTTCATCAGCCCCCAGTGACTTCTCCCAGCTCACCAATCTATCCCCCCACACTCCATTGCCTTCGCCAACCAACATAAACTTTTCAACCACCGAGTGTTCACTTAAACAACAAGAAACATCATGCTCCCTTGACCTACCTGCTCCTGGCTCGTGGCCAAAGTTGCTGCAGCATGATTTCGGGAGTGACTTATGCAACATATTTATCTCTGCAAACATACCTTTCAATGCTGCGAACAATGAAACTTTGAAGTGGTTCATAGGGAAGTGTCAATCTATCTGGGCTGGTGGGGCTAAATTACTATCTGGCGAGCTCTCTTTCTATGATATGGCTTTTGCGACTGATACAGACAATACTTCTACTAGCTATAGTACTACTACACCAAGCGTTGCACCATAGTTAAAATCATATTTGTAATCACAATCATACCCAATCTAGTAATATTATCTCTTCTGGGTTTTGCTGACGTTCAAGTGTTGACCAGGTCAGTTGACCATTGACTTGACCCCACTATTGACTGACCCTTAAGGTCTGACCGGTCTGACCCAGGTCAATGCCAACACTGTCCTGTCCAGTGCTCTACCTGATGAAAGGGGCAAGTCTTATGGTTCTCTATACAGCAGGAAGTGCAGAAGAGGGGCCTTCCAGAACAATTCAAAAATTTGTAGGTACCATCTCCCAGACAATCAGAACACTTCCCAGGCTCTGGTGGCCCCTTCCAGCTGTAGCAGGGTGTCTAGATACAGTTCTCTGTGGTCTTGCCATTCCCTGAGGAAGTTATTTTGTGTCTGGAAGAGTGGACTTTCCAAAGGGTATATTGCAAGGACACAGGACAGTCTTACCTTGCTAGGAAATTGAAATGGGGGGTCAGGCATGTCATAGAAATCCCCTTGGTCATATGTCTGGAAGTCAGGGCCTGTGGGTGGGGATATTCTAGGGGTTCTCTTGCTTGGCCTGGTCTTTCCTGGAGTGACTCATGAGTTTCATCTTTGGACCTCTTGTAGTTTGGATTGTCTTCCACTTAACCTCTATTACAGGACTGTGAGCGTCTACAGAAATGTGTTTAGGCTTAGCCATGACTAGATGGGATGAGAATAGGGGCAAAACTGCATTCTCTGACCATGACACACACCTTCCACCAGCCAACTGATCACCCAACATGCATTCATGCCAGTGTATCTTCTGCTGCCAAGACAGCCCAAAAGTTGTCAGAGGAGGAGATAGACATCCTCAAGTCTGATTTGGAGGCATGGGAGGATAACAGGAGGAAGGTGCTGCCACTTAAGGAAATATGGCATTGGCATGATGTTTCCAACTGTATATATGGTGATTATGGGATACATTATAACCTGATGGGCCTGATGGGGCAGGCCAATGAAGGCACCAGGGGCAGGAGAGGCTTCAGTGGGCCAGATATAATCTAAATACATTGATCAGCCATCCTAAACCCATCCATCCCAAGGCCAACAAACCTGAGGCCAACAATCCCAAGGGCAGACATCCTGGGGCAATTCATCCTGAGTGCATCCATCTTGAGTCCAACAAACCTGAGGGCAGACATCCCTGGACCAACAATCCTGAGGCCAACAAACCCGATGGTAGACATCCTGGGGCCATTCATCCCAAGGCTAACAATCCCAAGGCCAGCTATCCCTTATGGCATCTGATACCTACAGGCAACCACTCCCTCAGCCCATCCAATACCTATGGGAAAGCTATCCCTTTGCCCATCCCATACCTACATGTCACTCATTGCTTGGCCCACCTGAGGCCTACAGAATTCCCATCCCTTGGCCCACCCCATACACATGGTACACCCTCACAACCACTCCATGGCCCCACCCATTACTCACAAAACATCCATCCAAATGTCCCTTGGCCCACCTGAGGCCTACAGAATACCTATATTGGCCAATCCATTCCCCACAGACATGGCTCAATCAGTACATCCATTACTCAAAATACCCTTACTAAAATATATACTCTGCTGACCCATATCATATGGGACTTTGTCACACCTTGGCCCCTCTGTGCCCTACAACTACAGGCTGTAGGTTGGCAAATGATCAGCTGTCCATATGCTATGGTCCAAAGCACTACACAGGCTCACTTCCCATGGTGATGATTGAGGTATTTTCTGACCCACTCAACCAGATTATTGACAAAATCTATAATAGGCCCAGACTCAGCCACTGCCTAAGAGGGGCAAAGAACGACTGAGGAGTTCAAAGTGAGATATAAGTATATATGTTGTGGAGTAGGTGGAGAAGTGCTTGCTAGTAATAATCAGGGGAATAGGAACATGAAGGAGATGGGGTTAAGCAATGTAAAGTAATGATGGAGCGCCCCTGGGGGCTCAGGAGTGATGATAAGTAGATGATGATTAAGTGTGATGACAGTCTGCACAAGTTCTGGATGTATTCTAAGTGGACAATGAGACTCCAAGTGGTTCTGCCTGGTGGCAGAGCAGAACTATGATCTCTGACTTTTTGGAAATGCAGAGTTTGTGGTTCCGGAGTTCACTGTATAAAGTCAGTGAGGTGAGTAATCAATTTCCCCATGGAAATCTTGATTGGACATCATGCCCTTGACAACAGCAGAGGGTTAACTCATATGGTTGGTTCATCAATGGGGAACACACCCAACAGGCAATTCACCATTGTACCGAGGCATGAGTTTATCACAAGGAATGTCACTGACTGGTGTTACATCAATGGTGTTGTAGAGATCTTGGTGGTCTGCAAATTGGGGCCTGTTGCCATGAATTGCAAGAGTTGAATCCCAAATATGCAATAATTTATCTGTTTTACCAGCAGATAGTTGCGCCTCCTTAAAAATGAGTTCGGCGGCCTCAAACTCTGTCTTGTTCTGATATGGTGTCCAATCATCTGGACTCTTGTCAGAGATGGGAGGGGGTGGTGTATTGGGATCTATGTAGATGCCATTCTCGTCACAGATGTGGCCTGCCAGTGTCACTATCTTTAAGAAAGAATTGATGTGCTAGACGAAAAGCTACACACCAGTCAGTTTGTCATGATGGTCTCATATGATACCAGGAGGATCTGGCTTGATGGCACCAGTGGAAATTGTATGGTTCAAGAAGAAAAGATGGGCCGAGGATCTGTGATGCTTGAGGCCAGCCAGCATTTTGAACAGGCATGAGCAGCTGGCATGAGGGCAAGGGATTCTGTGAATATTGAATCCACATTGAACTAGTTGTGTTTGTGGTATATTTTGTGGCATGGTGGTAGTCAGATAAATGGATGTTGTCTGGGTAGGTAATTTGGCATATCACTGGTATGGAAAGTTTTGTGTGAACTTCAAGTGTAGCAAAATGTGAGTGATGTAAGTCAACCCTGTATGCAAACCTTATTTGCACCCTTTCTGCAGCAAGTTCTTCTCTACTTCCTGAACTGGCACTATGTTCCATCCTGTTACTCACACTAAGAATGCAAACTAGCATCCTGGTCAGGTTGTCCTGGACTTGAAGCAGAAAAAAATACACCTCTGAGCAAAAACAAAGTGATGATGCTCAAGCCAAGACCATGCAGAAAGGACAAGAGGTTGTACACCAACATGCTATTGACCATCTGGCATCCATCTTGAAGGTCAACGTGCGAGGCATGTGAAAGGGAGATTCTGTTGGAACTAGACACCGTCAGAACCTCAGTCATACTGTAGCATAACTGACTGAGATATTACCTAGACACTGTCAGAACTACATGATGTTAGTTATTTACAATGTCTGATATATAGATAATGGACTTACCCTCAGTCGTACTGTAGCGTAACTGACTGAGGGATAATGAACCATGGGATGAGTACTATATATGATAGTTAACATTCCAATTGTCATGAATTGCCGCTCCAACAGATTCAGGAGGGTAAGCATTGCGAAAATCAGAAATCAACATGTATTTCGAGTATTTCATGTATTTCGAGTATTTTGGTAAGAGCAAAAATGCTCACGTGTTTTTCCTTTTTCGGCGTCCTCGCGTACCTCACACACATCGTCTGTTACATTCATTGTCGTCGGAACTCCAAGTTGTCGGAATTTGAAAATGGACCTGATGTGACTAAAATGGATCAGACGTGCCAAAAACGGACCCACAGCCTCGAAATCGAACCCGACGTGTGACATGGTCACCTCACAAATGTTCCCACCATCTGGAAACTGGACCCAGTGTGTCAAAAATGGACTTGATTACATGAAAAATGGTGACACCATCTGGAAATTGGAATGAATGTGTGGAAAATGCATTTACCATCTCAAAAGCAAAGCCAATGTGTCAAAAATAGATGGACTCTCTTAGAAATG
>KN825459.1:0-18469 GCA_000827395.1 Paxillus rubicundulus Ve08.2h10 | reverse complement strand
CGCAGATTACTGGGACAGCTACTGGATCATCCAGGGTTTGCTGAAATCAGAGTTGTACGATACGGTCAACGAGACTCTGCAAAACTTCATGGACGAGCTGGAAGATTTCGGATTCATCCCAAATGGCGGTCGTACTTATTGTAAGCGTGTGCTTGTTCTCGCCCTAGAAACGACCTCGAGTTTGTTCGTCTTCAGACCTGAACCGCTCTCAGCCGCCACTCTTCATTCACGTGGGTCTTATAAGGGCTTGATCGTCTAGATATAGTGGTGACTTGTCTTGTTAGATGCTCTCGGACTACGTCACTGTCACTGTCGATACTTCCCTCCTGGCGCGCGCACTTCCCCTGGCAGAGGTGGGCGACCTACCCTACTAGTCTTCTTCCAATCTATAACGTGTTTCTACAGGCTGAACTTGCATGGTGGGCCACCAACCGAACGATCCAAATGACGAGTCCCTACACCAGCCAGACCTACATGATGTCCCACTATGCAGTCAACAACACCGCGCCCCGCCCAGAGTCATATCTTGAGGACTACCTGACTGTCCACGACCCCACTCTTTCAACCCCCTTGACTGATACAGAGGCTGCTGATCTCTATAGCGAGCTTGCATCTGGTGCAGAGACTGGTTGGGACTACAGTTCTCGGTTTGAGGCTGACCCACAACTGGGTGACCCTGGTCTCCGTCCCTTGAACGTCAAGAACCACCTTCCTATCTGCCTGAACAGTATTCTCTGTGCGTCGCCGATGTTCGTTTTCACCTCCGCAGTCTGATCTGAAACGATCTTGATACAGATAAGGCCCGCGTGCTCCCAGCTGACCTTTATGGAAACTCGAGCGCCACAGCAGCTGCCACCTACCGCCAAGTCGCCGCAGGCATTCGTAGCGGCATCCCAGATCTCATGTGGGACTCTAACAAGCTCGCTTTTTATGATTTCAACCTCACCTCCAACTCGCGCAATTCTCTATTCTCTACTGCGACCTACTACCCAGTATGGAACGGCATCATCCCAGACGAAGTCCTGTCTTCTCAGTCAAACGCGTTCGAGTATTTTGCTGCCGTCAACATGGTGATGAACAAGTACAACGGGACGGTTCCTGTTACGTTCGTTGATTGGACAGGTCTTCAGTGGTAAGTAGGATCATCGTTGTGTGAAGACGATCGATCATGTGATTGTTCTGGCTGGTGTGTTTTATCGCAGGGACGCACGCAATGCCTGGCCTCCTCACCAATACATCATCATCTCCACCCTCGAATCGCTCCCTTCCAACCTAACCACGAACCCCCTCCCTACCCCGGGCGCCAGCCAATCGACATACGACCTTGTCCCATCAGGCCAGCTCGGCTTCGCGGAGGCCCAGCTCCCCGGCCAACCGTTCCGCGGTGCCCAAGCCAACCAAAACGCTACCGCGACCGGACCCGGATCCGACCTCAACACGTTGAGCGGTACGGTCGTCAATGGAGGGAATACGACTAGCGGGGAGGGGTGGGCTGCGGCGCTCAGGCGCTCGATGGAAAATAGGTATTATACGAGCGTTTTGTGCAGTTGGTGAGTTGCCTTTTTTCGTTTTTGTTTTCGGTGTTGGGAACAGGATGGCGATGATGATGGTGATTAGGCACGCTACGGGTGGATCTATTCCCAACTTATTACCCCGTCTACCTGATAGCCAGCTTAACCTCACCGGGAGCATCAACAACACCGGAAACGTACGTCATCCCCCGCTTCGCTCTCCCATAACTCATAATAAGGCTGACAACCCCGGCAGATGTACGAGAAATTCTCCAACCTCAACGTCGACTCGTCTGGTTACGGCGGTGAATATACCGTCCAAGCTGGATTCGGCTGGACGAATGGCGTGGTGTTGTGGGTCGCTGCTAATTATGGCGGGCAACTCGTTGCCCCTGCATGTTCTGCACTCGTGGTGGACGCGAGCACTAGTGGTAGTAGTAATGGTGCTGTTGGGATGAAGACGTCAGGGGGTGCTGTTTTGCTTGGGGTGGTCGCGTCGCTTGTTACTTCGGGTCGCCGTCGCCCCTGACACTCGGATCAAGGGCGGGACGGTCGTAGTAAGGAATCCGTTCGAAAGAGTCCGCGAGACTTACGATCTTTGGGTTGTTCATCAATCGTTTTGCCATTCTTTTTGAGGCGCAAAGTTGGCTCCTACGGACGAGGACGTATAAGTGCGAGCCGTACTTTGTGAGGTCTACAAGGGAAGAAGAGTAGAATTTAGGACATGATGACGCGATGGTTCCATGGGGCTTACAAG
The DNA here is from genome assembly GCA_000827395.1 of Paxillus rubicundulus Ve08.2h10. NCBI lineage: Eukaryota > Fungi > Basidiomycota > Agaricomycetes > Boletales > Paxillaceae > Paxillus > Paxillus rubicundulus. The sequence goes on along the minus strand of KN825459.1, from coordinate 16,201 downwards.
TTGCTTCCTCGGCCGCAGAGTCTCCACCAATGACAGCCAGAGGTTTATTCCTACAACATCGTCATTGATCTTAGACTCACCGAAGCATCACGGAGGCCTGAACACGTGATTCTTAGTAGTTGGGATAGGATCCTGGACTCGGGGTTCACAATCATACTGGTGGTCCAGTACTGACTGCTGACTGCTGACTGCTGACGTGGACAGGGAATGCTAGCATGGCCACAAGACAATCTCCGAGTCTGCTCTCCATGCGTTTCGGCTTCGCGGAACAGCTCTGAGCCGAGAAACCGCTGGTACTGATTTGTTGCGCCCGGCAGGTCTGAGGACTTAGTTACGGTATGGCAAGGGAAGACCAAAAGCAAAAGCCCGGAGTTTGAGTGGAACATATTATCACGCCTTGATAGTAATTTGCACCGCTGTATGTCCATGGGTTTGCGCAGTCACTGTATTCGGCATGGATAGAGGTTAATGAAGAGCTTGGACGGACGCCGAAGATGCCCCACTGGCATCTACAAGCAAGATCACTGGCCTTCCTTAGCTCCGCACTTTCTAATTACAGGTCCGTCAGCTCGACCAACGTCGGGAGTACAAAAGCGATGGTCCAGGATCATCTTAACCCTAAAGTCATCAGCTGACATTTCCCTCTTGTTCCGCACACTGTGTCCATGGCAAATCCAACCTCCACATTTCATCACCAGAGGCCGTCACCTGGTCGAACTTTCGCAAATCAGGACGCCCTACCCAAACTTCCTATTCCCTCTCTAGAGGATACCTGTAAACGATACTTGACGGCTCTCTCTGGTCTGCAAGATGACCAAGAACATGCTGCAACCGTTCGTGCAGTGCAGAGTTTCCTAGAAGGAGAGGGGCCAGCACTTCAGAAGCGACTCAAGCAGTGGGCTGCAGGACGAGCAAGGTGAGGTGCTATCTTCTCCGTGTCCCGGAATAGGACCGACGCTGATGTCTATGGGATGTCCTTGGCTTGGTCCGAACAGCTACATCGAGGACTTCTGGTGAGACCGCGGTCGATCTGTGGCTTCGCGACGAGCTAACCGTGGCACCCCATGGAAACCCATTCATAGGTACGAAAGCTACCTATCACATAGCGATCCTGTAGTCCTCGCCCTGAATCCTTTCTTCGTTCTCGAGTACGTCGTCGCTCAACTTGGACTGTCTCCGAAAGTATCTCAAACTTCCCCTTCATTTCGACAGGAATGATCCAACTCCAGATCGAGGGTCCCAATTGCCACGTGCAGCTGCGCTCATCGTCTCCTCTCTTGGTTTCGTACATGACCTTCGTGCCGGACTACTTGACCCGGACACAGTGCGTGGGCGCCCGCTAGATATGGATCAATACACAAGACTATTCGGCACCGCGAGGATACCTACTGAGGTAAAGTCCAGTATCGATCATTCGTTCCAGACTTTTATACTGATAGTGGGATCAGAGAGGGTGTAAGATGCTTGTTAATGATGCTGCTCGTCACATCGTGGTTCTGAGACGGGGACAGTTCTGTGAGTCTTGACAGGGCTGTGTTATGGTTCTCAGCGGTGTGCGAATAATTTGACCACTAGATTGGTTTGACGCACTTGATGAAGAAAATCTTCCCCTCCTCACAGAACGCGAGGTACTACGGAACCTACAGGCCATTGTGCAGGATGCGGACAAGACCCCTATTACAGAGGTATAGATCCTTCACGACATTTATTTCCATCGCTAAAGCCTATCTTAAGGTTGCTCGTACTGCCATAGGTGTGCTCACCACCGAGAACCGAAAGACATGGTCCCGGTTACGTCAGGCACTTGCAGAAGATCGGACGAATGCTACCTGTCTGCGTTTAGTTGACGATGCATTGTTTATCGTTTGTCTGGATGATGCCGCACCTGCTCGCGAAGGCTTCGAGAATCAACTTAACAAGCGCGGCGGCGAGAACGGAGAAGACCTGGCAGCCCTGTGTTCCAATTTCTTGTGTGGAACCTATGATCTCAGGGAAGGTGTACAAGTAGGAACATGTACCAACAGGTGGTACGATAAGGTTGGGATTACCGATGCTGCCTTGACTGTGCATCCAGGTTGACAAAGTTGCGAGAATAGCTTCAGATAATTGTTTGTGCGGACGGCGCCGCAGGAATCAACTTTGAGCACACTGGCGTTGACGGTCATACCGTTCTCAGGTATGCTGTCGTCATCCATGTTGCATCGGACCCCCGCCTTAACCGAACATTTCTTGTTCTTAGATTTGCGGCCGATGTTTTCACTGAAGTCCTCATGCTTTTGGCTCGCTCTATCAATTCTTCGGCCCCTACTCTCTTCCACGCACCGCTGTCCCCTTACGCGAAGTCTTACAAACCTTCCAAATCAACACCTGGCAAGCACGGCAATACCCTTTCCACCTCCAGTGCAATTTCTGCCTCCGATGCGTATGACACATCGCCTGCCAAGCTTATGTGGACACTTACACCCCAGATCCGCGTGGGTATCCGCTTTGCGGAGACCAGGCTGAGTGACCTGATCTGCCAAAACGATTGTCAAGCGCTGGAGTTTAAAGGCTACGGGAAGAACTTCATTACCAGTCACGGATTAAGCCCTGACGCATTTGTTCAAATGGCGTTTCAGGCGGCGTATTTTGGACTCTATGGTAAGTCATGAAGCTGCAAGTCTGGGCAGGCCAGCCAATTGAGTTGGTCGCCATAGGAAGGACAGAGTGCACCTATGAGCCTGCGATGACCAAGGCGTTCCTACACGGTCGAACCGAGGCGATCCGAACCGTTCAGCCAGAGAGTGTGGACTTCACAAAGGTTCGTACTCGACCCTTACCACGCTCACGTAGGATTTCCGCTCATTTCTCGCCTCCACAACAAACAGACATTTTTCTCAGAGGCTCCCAACGAGCAGAAGATCGGCGCCCTGCGTAAAGCATGCGAACGCCACGTGAAGTTGACGAAAGAATGTAGTCAAGGTCTCGGACAAGACAGGTCAGCCAGTAAAGGCAAAATGAAACCGGCAATGCTAAACAATTGAACTAGGCACCTTTACGCACTTTACTGCCTTTACCAGCGTCAACTAAGCGGCAATCTTGATCCCCTCCCTGACGAGCCTCTTTTGAATGGCGCAGTGAATGCGTCGCAGAACGCGATTCTTCCGTCGATATTCGCAGATCCTGGTTGGAGCCTGCTCGGCACGTCCATCCTGTCCACGTCTAACTGTGGGAACCCTGCACTCCGACTCTTCGGGTTTGGGCCAGTCGCTGCAGATGGTTATGGCATTGGGTATATTATCAAGGAGAATGGAATAAGCATGTCAGTATGCCTCATTCCGCACAGCCAAACGTTTGTTCATCCCATGACGCAGTGTGGCATCCTCGAAACATCTTCAGACACGGCGGTATCTAGATACGTTGCAGAGCTATTTATTCGAGGTCCAACGAATCCTCGTTCAACACTACTTATCGGCCAACGAACGACCAGCACCGTTTGTCGACCACTCGGGCATCCTACGTGACTCGAAGACGGGTCGACCTATCAACGGTTCGGATGATGGTGATGGCGCAAGTGATGGCTATGATGATACAATGAGTGCGTTATCCCTTCCTGATCTCGTGGTGTGTTTTTTGTGATGGTGTGGGACACAGCTGGTTATTCCTTCTTTGACAGCGGAGATATGGAGCTACTTGGGGGCCGAAAACGGAGCCCCTATGCGAATGTTGGTGCGTGACGTTGGCTTCTATCCACCCTGGAGTGAGAGCTGAATAAGCTGCCATCCTGGATCAAACAGGAAAGGTTTTGTGCTTGTCTGATTATTAATGTTGTGTTGCGGCTCTGTAAGTTGGACCTAACCTCCGTTCGTTCTGGTCTTTCGGTGTGTGTCTACGGGTGAGGGATATGTAATAGTCTTTGATAATACGTGTAGGAACTTCATGCACTGATTAATGAAGGAACTGGAGTCATTTTCTGTCATTGGGATGATCAAGCAAAATGACGAAAACGTGATCTCAGTGAGAAATATCGCCACTTTCAGTTGACTTGGCCGTGTGGCCGTTCTGTTTCGGAGTGAGCCTGCGAGTGCAAGAAACAGATTGTGACTCTGTTACGTAACGAGGCACGAGTGAGTGACAGAGTTTGGTCTTTGGACGAGCGGCAGAAAGCGGCACGGCCTTTTCTCTTCCGTGCCACCATCACCTCAACCCGCTCGCACCTGCCGCTCAGCTCGCGCACCAGCTCGTTTTTCACCCACCCACCACTCCCTTTCCTCGATTTTCATCTCGGCGCCTCGCAATTCGCTCACCCCAAGCACATTTTCCCTTGGGTCCTTGGGTTCGCTCCTGTCATCTTTTACCTGCTCATACGAGGCGTAACCGCCCACCCTCGCAGCTCATTCTTTTCTTAGATCAGGACTTGCTCCGGGACCGGACAGCGCTCCGCGCTGCCACCCACCCCCTCGCTTCTCATCTCTTTGCGCTCGTCATTTCGAGAGTAGTTTATCTTCTGTATCTAAAATGATCCCATCATATCTACATTCTACCTCCCACCACAACTTCTAGAGTGATTCCAAAGAACAAGGCCTTCATACTGGTTATGGCCAGAGCCTGGTCATGGCACTTGCCATGATGTGCTTCTCCGATAGCACTTCACACCTCCATCAAGGAAACCATGAAGAAATGATAAGCCTATATATGACATTGCCTATTATAAAGGTACATACTTAAGCATCAGAATGATACATGCACTGATCATGCCATATAAATCTAGACAGTGATGACAACATAGATCAAACACTATCAGTCATACTTAATAGTTGATATTATAAATTACTATGATGACTAATGATCATGGCTGTAATCACTGCAATGGGAAGCACTCTGGGAGTGTTGTATTCTGACATACTTGCAGCCATTATGTGGAATGAGCATTTATATCAGGGAATATCTTTTGAAAGTGATGTTCAAAAAAAGAATTTAAACCTCACTTCACTCATATTCATGTTCAACATCCATAGGTTCAATGTTCATAGGTGGAAAATAATTTCATTCCTTAAAAGATCTAGACTAGCATTGTAGACTACTAGTGTACTGTGCAGAAGGGTGGGACCCACCTCTCTCAAGTTCCCTACCTCTCTTCAACCCCTTCTCACATACCTCTCAGATAAGACACACTCCCCATGGAGCTCAAGCTGCCTTGCTCAACATTGAGGCCCTGTGAAAGTTGACTATGTTCCGGTCGGCTCCTGTATGTCTAAATATGTCAATTTATGATATCACCAAAAAAAGTGTAGATCAACATACAGTCGCAGAAATTGAGACTGAAATGTTGTACGGGGCATGCTCTGGTGTGCCCTGTATGCGCTAAGATGATTTTTTTCGGTGAAAACATATTTGCACACACCACGCCAGGCCTCTCAACCGGCCACCAAAAATGCCCACATATGCATGCATATGTTCTCTTATGTTGATCATGTAGCTCAAATAATCTGCTCAGATATGCCGGAAAATGCTTTATTATGTTATGCTCAGATATGATGAGGTATGTTGGTATCGCAATCTATGGTATAACAATGGAATGCACGGTATCGCTCCAGTGAAAACAGATCAAAAACGCGGACAAAACAGGTCCAAACCAGGCAGAATAAATATAGGACTCGGGAGGGAGAGGGGGAGATGTGCGAGGGGCCGAGCAAAGGGCTGACGGAATGGGTGAAAGTCGTTATAGAGAGTGGCTTGAACAGGAGAGAGGGGACGAGGCGCTCAAAAATTGCTGTGAAAAAGCGTGGCCAGGTAGTGCAAAGTGCTGGTGTGGATGAGCTTGAAGTGAACAAGCAATGAACGAGAGCGAGTGGGATGACGTGCGTGGAAATGTCATGAGAAATGTGATGACTTGCAGGCTACTAGTGCAAAGTTTTGATGGGAATGGGTTTGCAATGAACGAGAGCGACAGTGGAATGAGAGAGCAGGGGTGGGTCATGCGTGGGCAAGGAACAAGAATGAAGGCATGAGGAAGGGGGAGGGGGAATGAGACTAGTGCATCTTCCCCTCAGCGATGGCCTTGTCTGCCCAAGCTTTTTTGGTAGGCTGTAGATACCGTCAGTCTCGCAACCTGTATGGCCCGAAATACTTATGTATGCTTTTGCTTCATTGTCATATGCCTGATATTTTAAGAGCAAAGATTATATGGGGAAAGGGGAACAGATGACATACCTGTTGCTGCTGTGCCGAGAGTATTTCCCACCAGAAATGTTTGAAATCATCCTTTGTGCTGGTGTTGTTCACTTGTTTCAGCCAACGTCGAGCACAAAGATTCCTGTGTAATATGAAGTATTAGTTAGTACTAGTAGAGCCTCTGTATGAAATAATCTGAGGACCTACTGTCCACATTGCTCGCCAGGGACATGCATCTTCCCTTTAGGTTTCTTGGCGTCTTTCTGTACCTGTACCTGTTGTTGTTCTGCTGGTGCCTTAGGAGGCGAGGGAGGGAGGGGGGGAAGCTCAGGCATGTTGACCTTGGCAGCGGTGAGTGATGAAATAAAGCTGGCAAGGCATATTACCAATGAGAATTATGAATTTTTAAATGACTCACAGTGGGTTTTTGAGGATTAATTTGATGCCCGGCCTCTTAACCTTGGGCTTGTTCGCTTTGATGGGCATGGGGTCGACATTCTCTTTGTCCGACTCGGCTGACATGCTTGGCCTAGGCCTTATTGAGATGTCTTGGTCTGGCAAGGTATTCTTTCCGGCATTTGAGCTCTTGTCATTGGTGCTCTCCAAGGTGGGTGGTGCTGTGTCATTAATCTGAGGCGCTGTGTCGTCACTGGTCGCAGGCATCAGGGCATTGAGCGGGGGGCTGGCATGCGCATTCAGGTTGTCCGAGGTACTTGGAACCTCAGTGTCTGGGGAGCGTAGCGCTATACTACTATGTCAATAGCAATGAAAAAGTGCTACTTACCGCTGTTTTGTTCTTCCCTGTTCCTCGCCAGCACCTCTGCTTTGGCTGTCTTTACCTTCTTTACCGGAATCTTTGACGTCGGGTTTGAGAGCTTCTGCTTCCGAGTCATGGTCTTGGAGCTGCCGTCCCCATCATTGTCGTCCTTGGCTCCATTGTCACTCTCGTTCCCGCTCTTGTTGTTGTCATCAATCACATTTTTCTTTGAGTTGCTGTTGCCGTCGCCAAGGTGACTCCTCTTCCAGTTGGGATATGACTTGATAGCGAGGTGTTCTAATTTCCATCCATTGTTGCATAGCTTGAAAATTGGCCAGTCATTTTCCATGAGCCTCCGGAACATCTTTCGTGCGGTGGTGGGGGCATGTCCCCATGACATAGGTGAGAGATTGTGTCAAACAAGTTCATTCCATGCGTCGCGCATGGACGCTCAGATCGCTTTCACATTGCTGGCACCGATAGCCCCTCCTTTCTTGTCCTCCAGATATGGAATTATACCGCAACTAGCCTTCAGCTGATACTCGGCCCTTTCAGACCATTTCACCCAGTCGGGTCACTTCCAAAACTTGACGTTGGGGTGTGTCTCGGGGGTGGGCTGCTTCATATCATCCTGGGGAAGTGAAAGCAGAAGGGGGTCAATGGGCATATCAATGTGGGAATGACCATGTTGTGGCTGCGATGGGCCAGAGAATTGCTGGCAGATGGCTCTAAAAAAAGTTAGTGTACCAATACTAATGTTGTATGTACGCACTTCAGAGCATCACGCTCAGCTGTCAAGCCCACAACCTGGAGCTCTAGGCTCTCGTAGTGTTCCTGGAGGTGATGGTATTGCGAGTCCTGCATATATGCGCTCTAAAGTGAATGAAATCAAATTTTAGGTCATATGAAAAAAAAGCGTAACCATACCTGATGCTGGTAACCAGTAACTCTGGTTTGGGGGGAAGTATTATCAGAAAATGAAGAAAGAGAGGAGGAAGACAAGAGGCTGTTGTGTCTGTTGACTACCATTTGCATTGCTGAAGTGCTGAAGGATTATGAGAAACAGTTTGAAGCAGGAATGTGATGATGGAAATGTGATGATGGGAGTGTGATGATAAGGACGAGATATGGGACTTGGTGATTTACGTCATTTACAAACTCCGCTGGTAAAGCACTTGGCAATACACTCTCTCGGCATAACTCTCTCAGCACAACTCTCTCTGTCTCATCATGGCGACAAACTCTGTTTCCTTACAGACCCAGCACAACTCTACCAACATACTTCCAAGGACGGTTGTTGCAATAGACAAGTCGGATGCAATCAAGATGCTCAAAGACGTTCTGTTCCTCGAAATTGATGGGATCGTTCCCAACTGGAACATGTATTCATTTTCAGTACAGATCGACACCCCGGGAGTAAAGGTAGTAAGCTGCCTTTCATTTTTTTTGATCCGAGTTGACACTTTGATTCACAACTCAGACGGTTTGTTTGTGACTTGCAGATGGTTATGGCATGGCAGAGGCTGCCAATAGAGACTCAAGGTGAGTATAAAATCTAAGTATGTAAGTTTATCCAACAGATTGTGTCCGCTACCAGTACCGAGACCAAAGAAGATACAACCCCCATCCTGACGTCGATCAAGATTGAGCCCACTGAAGTCAAACATGAGGCTGACACCGATCAGGGAAACAACACCGATCAGCGAATTGAGACTGATCAGCGAAATGAGACCAAAGAACTGGAGCTCGCCGCAAAGGTTGAAGACTACACCAGCAGTTTATTCCCCAAGTATGTAGCTTTTATCTACTCCTCTATTCCTCCCACTTACCACTGAACTCAGGCCTTCCCACGTTACCCCAATGGCTCGCCTTGTACTCAAATGCGGCAATCTGAACCCTAAGCAAGAGGGACATCCCTGGCATTACTGGTTGAGGCAAAAGAGAGCAGCCTCAATGGAACCACTCAGTGAAGAAGGCACAGGCAAACACATGAAGATGATCAACAAGCCCAAGTGCAGAAGCATCTGAAATTCAAGGTATCTCGGTCCCAACTGTAGTTGTACTGGTCGTGTTCAAACAACGTGCATGTATGCCAGTCATGATGTATTCAAAGTTCTGTAAAACAATGCATATGTATTATTCAGCGATATCACCCCCCGGGCCTGCATCACGATCGTTGTCATCCTCAAAAATATTGTAAGCTATACCTAATACTGATGCGTCCAAACCTGGCTGAGATAGTGTGCAGAAGCAGTCCTCCTCCACCCCCGACGGTAATGTCATTCTCCTCGGAATCATCACAACAACACTGTTGATGCGTTTGACGTTGACGACAATTAGTTCATTAGTAAGAGTGCATGCGGCAACAGTTTGTGATGACATATTCACGAGATCTTGGTCAGGGCACAAGTAAAGTTTGAGGAGAGCGATGTTGTGGAAATTGTAGTCCTCAGCTGGGTTGTCAACGTGGTAAGGGAGTCTTGCAAAATATTGGATTTCTCCAAAGTGTGTCTGGGCAAGATGAGAAAACTAAAAGAATTAGTTGAATGTGTTCCTGTAGATAGTAAGACATACCAAGACATTGCATGAGACGTGAAGATTATGCACTGCCTTCAAGGTCTCCCTCCACGCAGACCGAGCAACTTGGCCATTCTTGAGTTGAAGACAAGCCCAGCATCTGAATTTGAAGCGAGGAGCAGGTTGATCTGGACCGAGTCCTAAAAATGTCTGAATAGCTTGAGTTTCTTGCATGGGAGGTGAGAAAAGATATCATTCATGCTTCTGAAGCAGCACATATCCACTGCCTAAGTCCTCTGCACCGTCCGGGAGACCTTTGGGGGGGATGCCCAATTCAGGCATAGCAGCCAATAGGCTGTTTACTCGACAACGGCGCACTCCTTCTTGCGTGAGATTGCTGTAGGGATTCAAAGGTTGGCAGATTTCCTGTCCGAGATTTCCAATTGTCCTCTCCATCGTCCATTGGGCGTAGCATATGGGGGGACCCTTGTGAAGGGTTTCAGTTGCGAGGTGGTCAACTTGATGAACGCACGGTCAGATAAAATGAATATGATCTTCTTGGTATCGGTAGTATAAATGTTTGAATCCATGCTCCCATTGGCAGAGGAGTGATTGAGCAGAAACGAGGGACTCGGTGGTGATGCTGTGTTGACACATGATCTGAAACCCACGCACGAGCTTGCAATAGTTGGTGAAATGTTCATCTGGGAGGATGTTGTAGAGTAGGATTGGACCAAGGCTGAATGTGTGAAGCTGAAGCTCCCAAGTCTTGTATCCTGAGGTAAGCTTCTCGGTGATATTGTGGGGTTGAGTGCCAAATGATCCAGGTAGGTGGGAGCCAGCCTTGTGGACAGATACCCCATATGTGTCCCAGATCATGCTGTCTGATAGGACTGCCCAATCCCAGCTGTTGATGGCATCAGTAGCATCACAATCGATCATTCCGCGCCAAAGTGAGATCAGAAGCTCGCTGAGATTGCCGGTAAGGTGCATGATGTCGGTTGTCATGCAATAAGGGACTCCAAGGGAATGGGAAGAACTCATGCCGAGAATGAGTGGGGCCTTGGTGATTCCTGTGCTCGTCTTGCACTTGTCATACTGAGTTTGGTTTGGGGATGAGATGAGTTCCTTGAGATTCTGTGTATAAGTATGCGAACCGCCAGAAGGAAGATCAAAGACGTTGTAATCAACGTGGTCACTCCCAGCCACACAGCGGTCTTGGGGTTTGATGAGAATGGGGTAATAATGTCTTCCATTAGTTTTGCGACGACTGAGAACACCGCAGTATATATGACAACCGTTCTTGCTGCTGTGGCCCACCATTCCATCCCAGTAGACTAGACCTGGGCCATCAGCAGTTGGAAATAGAAGATACAGGTTGGAGCGAAAAACGAGGTTGTGATCTGCGTCCCAAATTTGGAGTCCTTCTTTCTGTAGTGCCACGACATGATGCATGCCGACGCATAGGAATGAATCTAAGTTCTTCGGCTTGTTCGGCCCTGGGATGAAACCACCAGGACATGGATTTTCTGATAGCGCTGGTCAGGAGCAAGGTTGACAATAATCCATACATACATCCAGCAGTCCGAGTCCTTGTGTTCGTAAAGTTGCGCACTATCAAGGGACACCATGAGAACAATGTCATTCTCTTTGATGTCCCCATCCAGAACTGGGCCGAGGTAATCCAGTCCCATAGTGATGTCATCAATGACTGGGATTTCCCCTGTCTCCCGAAGGTGTGTGATAATTTCTTGAGTGCATTTGTAGAGGTAGCGCATGGCACGAGTGGACTGGGGGTCACGGTACTGTGCTTGTAGCTGAGGGCCAAGTGGAATGGTTGTAAACTTTTTTGCGGCAACTCTGACATGGCCATTGCTAGCACGTAAGCAACCAGGGTCCCAGCGAGACGCACCGCAGCTTGAAACAGGACAGGTCTTGAGGTCAGCGAAAGCTCCTGTGAAACTGACACAGGACTCCGGGCACATGTCAGTTTCAATGTACTCGACCCCGGTATATGAAGTGATTTTCTTCTCTATGGCATGGAAGCTAAGAATGTCTTCAGCTGCAGGGGAGTCGGAGAGATTGAGCTGGATGGACTGTCGTATCTGTTCGTAGGCATCTTGGGAGGAATGTTCGAGTGCCAAGTACATAGACATGCTGAGATGAAATCCTGGACTTTTGATGTCAATAGGGGCTTGGGGGGGATTTTGCAAACACTGCACTCCTTCTGCACTTATTTTATTGATGGGGTCGTCTAAAGAGGCATCCCAGATCATCATGACAAATTCCAATTCTTGTTGTATGCGAGGGAGGACAGTGGAGTCAAACAGTTCATCTATGTCGAGCTCTAGTGGCTTTCTATGTTCGAAGTCGACATCCTGATCTCTGTCATTCGGCTGTGGTGGAGATGGTGGACGTGGAGGAGGGGACGGTGGTGGTGACAGTGGAGGAGGAGGAGGAGGAGGGGACGGTGGTGGTGACGGTGGAGGAGGAGACAGTGGTGGTGAACGTGGTGGTGACGGTGGTGGTGGGATGGGTTCATGACCAGGTAGTTCTGATTGAGGGACTGGCATGTCTTGTGTACCCCAACCTGCCTCAGCTGGAATGGCTGACTCGTTTGTCTGTCAAACAAGGCTACTAGTTAGTTTCTTCTCAGTGTATAGAGTCATGAAAAACTCACTTGTGAAGAATTTTTAGCATGCTTGCGTCGTCTGAGGTAATAACTTTCGGCCTCTATGGTTCGCTTGGATGAAGCTCCATCGTCAGCAACACTTTGGCTAGGCGGTTGCACTCCTGAGCAGCTGGGGCCTGCACTTGACTCAGGCTGCTCTGGTAGTGCAAGCACTGGGAAATTTGCTGCACGTATTCTTGCCTTCTCCTCGTGTGTAACTGCTTGATCAAGGTGTCGATACCAGGTGGCCTTGGATACTTGGTGAGCATGGCCGTATCTGTATTTCATGCATACGCATGTCCATAGAGTGTTGTCGTTTTGCGAGCTAGAACTAGGTTCCATGCCAATGCCAAGTACAGTTGAGAAAGGGGACTTGGTAGAAAAGTGGACTCGAGGGGATACTTGGATATGTAGCCCAGAGCTGTGTGGTGGCCGCGTGTTAGCCTTGCGGTAGCAGCAAACTGTGTCTGCTTGTTGCACATGTAGCTAGCGTGTAATAAGAAGATGCAGTTTGCAGCCAATCTTGGAGGCACCTTACTAGCTGGTCTTAGATCTTAGTGTTAGTAAGAACACTTCAATGGACCAGATCACTGAGAACAGATTTTCAATCAGATCTAGACATATCTCATATGTTTATCTAGGCTTATCTAGGCTTATATCATATTCGGACATACAGGAGCCGACCAGAACATAGTCAACTTTCACAGGGATTGGGGAGTGTATCATACTATCCCAACCACACTGGATCATAAATGTTACACAGTTGTCTTCTTCAATGGTCTTTTTTATCTGGACCACAATGTTCCTTTTTGAATTGCCTCTGCCACCAGACCTCAAGGCGAAGTTGTGGGTGCTGATGTACACATCTGGAAATCTCTCTACATTGAGCCTGCCAAGAAATTGGTCAATGATATCTCCATTTTTTGATTCCCATCTCTGCAGGGTCTTTTTCTAGGCATCTCAAATGGAGAAGTATATTGTTATGACTGTGATCTCACCTGGACCAAGAATCTCATTGCTCCCCTCAATGTTCCCTGGCACCAGGAGAAAGGTCAACCATTCAGTGACTCTGTTGAATGCCTGGGCTTCCTATGGGACATCCCCCCCAAGTATGTCATCCTCATGGCCTCCAAGAAACACAAATATGATGTATGCTTATCCATCTTCCTCTCCTCTTCCAAGCATCACCAAGTCCCAAAGAAGGAAGGTGAAAGTGTCACCAGTTGTCTGCAACATTCTACCTTTGTCTATCTGCAAGGAAAATCATATCTAGCAAACCTCTACAAATGGCTGGTGAACTTTCCCAACAAGCATGCCCCACATTATATGCATCCTCAAATGGTGGCTCCATGTTCTTCACAAAACCCACCCTCCTCATTCCCTTCTTCCCAGACCACCCACATACAAATACAGCATTTGGGTAGACACCTTGTCTGATCATGGCATAGGCCTCATTTGGAATGACCTCTGGGCCTTCTGGGGCCTTGTGGACCCCTGGAGAGGTTCTCCTGGAGAAGGTCAAGATATTGGTTGGCTAGAAGTGGTTGCTGTATAACTTGCCATCCACCTCATTCACAACAAAGGCATCCTTGAGGCAGACATCCTCATTAGAAGCAACAACAAAGGTGTCATACATGCCTTTTGTAAAGGTCAAAGCTGTAACCACATGGTCAATGCATGCATCAGACAAGATGAAGCTTTTTCATATCCAGCAAATCTTAGCTTCTCCCTCATTTACATCCCCTCAGAAGAGAATCTCACAGATCCCATTTCCAAATGACTATATCATCTCCATCCAATTCATCTCCTCAGTCCCCCAACCCTCCCCCCCAAGATCTCACAGTGGTTCCAAGATGTCTGATGAGAACCACTTGGAATATGACAAGTTCATGGAAGGCATCAACATTGCTGCCTCTGTGGCTAAATTCTGGTCCAATATCACTGAATAAGAAGCTATGCAATCTGCAATTGTTACTTCCCCTCAGACATTCTCATGCATGCATTCCCTGTGTGCCCAAATCCTCTCCTCACATAGAACTCTTGGCTCACTGTCCACTCACTCTTGCAAGTGACCACCTTTTCTCCTGGACCACTCCAGCCAGTCTCAAATGGCAACAAGCTCTTGAAATCAAATTCCCAGATGCTTCCATCTTTAAACTATTTCAAGTCATGATTTATCCTCTTGACCAAGACACTAGAAGTATGGCACTGGCCTACTTCACTTTACTCAATACTGCAATTCCTGCAACATCCTCAAGACAGACCACATGCTTGCCTCCAAAGATATAATAGCCACTTTTGCTGCCTCTCATGCTCCTGCCACTTCAGATAAAACTCTCAATAATTGGTTAGCTGGCCTGCACTTCTGGCACACAGTGGATGGTGCCACCTGGCACAGTGCTGACATGCTCAGAGCAGTGAGGAACAGCTTCACCAAGATGGTTCCACCATCCTCTTGATGGGCTAAGTGACCTCCCATCACCATAGAAACACTATGTGTCCTATATGACAATCTAGACTTACAATCCCCCCATGATGTCACACTAGGAGCTGTTGCACTCACCACCTTCTGGTCATGTTGTCATCTGGGCAAGCTCACCATCCATGACTGCAACTTCTTTGACACACCCAAGCACATCTCATGCTCTGTTCTTCCCCTGCCGGTCAGCTCACTTACAGATGAGTCACAAACCCAGTATACCTCCTTCCACATCCCATGGTCCAAGACTACCAAGGAATTAGGCACAGATATCTCAGTCACACTTGACCACATTGCACAGGTCCTCTGAAGGCTTTATCCCTACATGCCACCATCAACAGTGGCATCCCCACCTATGCACCTCTCTTTTCATACAAGACCTCTTTGGGCTGGGAACCCCTCACAAAAGCTTCCTTCACATTGCAATGCAATGACATTTGGGTGCAGAATGGCTCCCCAAGCATTAGTCCAGACATCATTGCAGTCCAAGGACAATGGACATCCCAGGCCTTCTTATATTATTGGCATCAAGTAGAACCTATCTTACCCCTGTTCATTTATTCCTCCATTAACATCATTTGCCTCCAACATGTAGATGCCACCATGTCTGCTTTTGCCCATTGTCACAATATTCCCCAATTTTAATTCTCCCCTCCATGTCTTTTCAAACTAGTGTTTTTACCTTTGATACATCTCAACAATATCAGATGATTTATTGTCACACATCTCTAGGTGTGTGTCCTTGCCACAGGCTGTTTCCATGTGGTGAGCTGCACTCTGGTATGGTCCTTTTTGTGTCTGCTTCAGCTGGCAGCTTTGGTGCTTTTGTCCTTCCCCCCAGCTGGCTCTCTTGACATGTTTCAGCCTGCTCATGTGCTCAGAATGTTAGGCCTCCTTTTTCATTTCCTTACTCACTCTTCCAGAATGCTCTTCTCAGATTCTGACCCTTCTCATGCAAACACAAGATTTCTATGCAATATGCAATCACGTGACCTTGTCCATGGTCAGTGAAAGGCCTGCCCTTTCCCACACACACACACACCAAATCCTATTCACACAGGATTTGCATGACCCCAATCACTCATTACTTTCTCTACAAGTTCTATTCACTACAGACTTACACTAGCATAACCCTTTCCCAGTTTCTCTTTCATCATCATCTTCCTTTCTCTTCCCCTTTCATTTTCAGCTCACTTAGTAACCATATCTATGAAGGCAAAGAATTTCATAAAATTGCCACCTCATCATCCCTCCTGAGCATCATTCATAGAAATGCAATATCTCAAGAATGACAGCCTCCAGCAACTCAAATGCTGTTATACCAGCATCAGGTCAACTGTGCACAGGGGGCCATAGAAAAAATCTGAGGTTTACTGCAGTATTCTCCATCCCAAAAATCACACCCCCATTGACCTCAAGAACATTTTCATGGATGAACAACCACATCAAGTGACTGGCAGATATGAGAGCCCATGCAGTGCTTTGGACCGTAGGATACGGCCAGCCGAGGTTGACAAAAACCCGTACCACACGGGCCAGCCGATTGTCGGCCGACCTATGGCCTGTAGTCGTAGGGTACGGATGGGCCGAGGTGTGAGAAAATCCCGTATGATATGGGTCGGCC
>KN825458.1:0-18468 GCA_000827395.1 Paxillus rubicundulus Ve08.2h10 | reverse complement strand
GATGCTTAGGGTACCAACTACCAATCTAATGCCCTACCTAGGGATTTGACTCTATTCATGTGCCACGACTGTAAGCGAGTGGCTACCCCAGGCTGGATTGGTTTCAAATTGGGTAAATATGAGTGGGGGGCGGGAAACTCCACCTTGTTAGACCCACAGGTCGTTCGAGCACACAGGGGCCTTTCGGCACACCTGCCTGCAATTTTTTCGTTGCCATACATTCTCACGGTGGGGGTCAGTCACCGTGAGAACCTCTTATGCCATCGTCATGTGATTCGCAGTAGCGACACAGACAAACAAATGTGCATTCCAGGGCTCTACATTACCCAGGCCATCTCCTCATGATTTCAATGCAGCTGCCAGCGTTCGGACAGTGGAGATGGATCTTCTGGGCCAGCATGCTTCCTCAGTTGAGACTCCTCAGGGTGCTGTGACGTGGTTGGCTCAGGGACTTGCCATCAAAGAGTCCGCCCTCCATGTAATGAAGGACAAGAGGTCCTTGAAATTGACCGCAACCAACGTCCAGAAGTTGGCAGTCATTAGAAGAATGGATCGGCTAAGTTCTGACATATCCAAGTTCATTGATGCAGTGACGGCCCATATGGGATCTGCCATTGAGGATCATGATGAAACCACCGCAGATGAGGCCGAAAGTGAATGGGAGGAGCAGAACGATGATCCTCACTGCAACTTGCCCCTTCCTTTCATTCATATTCCAGCCCTTCCACTGCCGTTGTCATTGGGCCACAGAAATTGCAAGAAACATAACTTGGCTGTCATAGCAGATCTGGAGCTTCAACTGCGTGTCGGACAGGAAAATGACACCCTTCACTCCATCCATCTCACATTGGCAGATAAAGCAGTTGTCTTTCACACCAAAGTTCCTCACATATCAAAGCAGTCAGCAAATACCCACACTTGGGGAAAGGTCCACCAGGCAGACATGGTGCTGTCCAGGCATGCGCAAATTTACAGAAAATGCTGCAAAGCGATGGTTGCCCTGGAAGCAGACGAAACTCTCCTGGAGAGGTATAAGCCACTCGTCAATCAGGACCTCAAGGTCACAACTGCCATTTCCGATCCAAATTGCAGCGTCCATCACATGGAAAACCTCGCCTGATTTTGGACCATGGATATTCCCAGAGATGCTTGGGAGAGTGATTGGATGTCTGAATGTAGGTTGTATATTTTCCGCAGGCAATTCAGACTGATGCAAGTCCTCAGTTTACTGCATAAATTGGCTGCGCACAAAGGCAGTCCAGGATTGATGGAAGGAAGAGGTCGAACTCATCAAATCAGAGGTTCAGTGGACCATCAATTTCCTCAATTCCAAATTCAGGCGGTGGGAGAAACTGGGCGCAAAAAGTCAGGAACGGGGAGCCACAGGCCATGCAGTATATGCCACCTGTCAGGCTGCCATATATGCAAACCTATGAGATCAATGTCCTACGAAAATAGTGGATGTAAATAACTCTGATTAAATCAATGCAACAAAGTGCTGTCAAACATTCTTAGATAATTAGGCGGACCAGAACAACACTAAATCAGAGAGGCACGTGGACCTTGGCAGGATTTAAATCTAAGGGAACATGCTATCTGTATGAGGAGTGAGCAGTCCCCATTGAGTCTGAGTCCCACCATGTCCACCCATCAGTGGACCATTAGCCACCCCAATATGTCTTAGTCAGAGCTTCACATGGGACTGTATTATGTTGGCTGCCACATCAAATCCGCTGTATTGCACCTAGCATGCCAACCCGACAAAAATTGGCCCAACAATTGGCAACAGCTTTTAGACTGGGAATTCATAAGTTCTCACATTGTGTTTTTTTTTGTTGACATTGCCCTGATTCATTTATAGCAAATGTTGCATGCAATACAGCAGATTCATGCCACTCACCTGACCACTGCAATTCCTGCACCAGCAGTGGAGGGATTATACCACGTTTCTCACAAGAATTTTTGAATGTTGCTGTGGGGTTTCGACATGCGACTTTGCAGCATGTCAGCGAATATCCCCACTGTTTTATGAAATTGGGACCCGATTTTGGCAGATGACTTTCAAGGCAAATGGTGTGTGAATGACATGGAGCATGGTGGGAACCTGGAGGGATATGATGCACGGGCAGACACATTGCACAGCGGGCATAAATACTTCCAGGCAAGTATCATTCTCTTCAGGGCAGAATAGTCAGAACAACCTTTCTTTAGGATCTATGACCCGAGCACGCTTCCCCTTTCAACTCTCACGAACTTCAAAAAATCAATGAAAGAGAAGAAGAACTGTTTAAAATGTTGGAAGACGGAATGCTGGAGTTGAAGGAGTTGGATAACAAAATCAACCATTGTTGGGGAAGGGCTACGGAGATCTGAGAGCTTCTCAGATTTCGAGAAACAGCCTCACTACCTTGATACGTGGTCTTCACTTACGCAAGGTAATAAACAGTCCTTGAAACCTGCTTTCATTTTTGTGGAAAAGTCTTCGTGTTTCATCCTAAGGATCCCTTGTTGTCGGGAATGTGTACATAGATAAAAATGCTATAGCCACTATTCATGGTATTTTGTCTAAAGGTCATCTAGGTGGAAGTAACCACATTCACCGATGTTCATTGCCCAATGCACTTTGTCTTGTATATACCATGCAATGCAAGCCCTGTCTCCATTCGTCTCCCCAACTCCATGAACAAGTATTTTGCCCGAAAATGCGACATCAGTTCCCGGTAGATAATCCAATCTCAGTCAAAGAGTGGGTAAGACTAGATCTAGATCGCTGTAGTGCCCCATGGTCAATAGCTGATCGAACCATTGAGGCTTGCCCATCTTGTCCAAATGATAAGGTGAGCATTGGTTGATCATCAGGGATAAACTGCTATAGACTGATGGCCAGACCCACAGCGCCTCTTGAATTTTCATGGATGCATCCTCCAAATCTTGATTAATGCATCCTGCTTTATCGTGTACATTTGCGGGTGCATGACACCCATGGCAGCAGAGAAATGAGAATGTGCTTTAAATATCTCAACAAGCCATTGTTTTGCTTCCTCCTCATTTCTTCCAGGTTTCAATAGTGCAGATGCTTCGAGAGGATGCTGAAACATAAACCACTAAATAAAATGTCTTGAAGAAAATGTCGGAAGGGCACCCATGCTGTGTCCTTGTTGGAACCATGCAGGCAAGAGATTCACCATTCCCGCTAGCTTGGCATCTCTCCAAAAAAGAGTGGAGTCCGTCCGCCATTTCTTTGTATCCGCACTCTGCCCCATGCTTTGAGGGAGGGAAATTTTAATTTGCTTCAAGGATTCCCACACCTGTTCCTGGCAGCAACTCATGATTACTCGGTGACTTCCTCGAGGATTAAACACACCTAATTGTATTGACTGACTGCTGCAGGGAGA
The DNA here is from genome assembly GCA_000827395.1 of Paxillus rubicundulus Ve08.2h10. Lineage (NCBI taxonomy): Eukaryota > Fungi > Basidiomycota > Agaricomycetes > Boletales > Paxillaceae > Paxillus > Paxillus rubicundulus. The sequence goes on along the minus strand of KN825458.1, from coordinate 15,073 downwards.
TACCAAGTGATCACCTCTCCTGACTCTGCGATCAACATGGCAGGTTCTGATAGACAAGTGTATCTCGCTAGGGCTGGATCGCAGGAATTCTCTCCGTCGGATGCTACATTGCAGAGAAATGCAGAGGTGTGGTGCCCCTCAGTTCCAAGGTCTAAACCTGATAGAATAACTTCCGAGGTGCTTGGCAGGCTCCTTCATTGGGTCAACCATAAAGTGGCACATACCTGGATTCCTGCGGGCTCATGTGAGGATTTCAGACATTTGATCTGCCTCACAAACCATCTCTGCAGGTATGTTGACATCTGGTAAAATATTCGTGGGATCAGTCATTGGAAAGAGCTCAGCATGGAATCTGTGGCGCATGTAATCCATGATGAGGTCTGTGAGGACCCACAGAGAGTCGGGTGGACAGGGCACTGGAGAGGCCTTTTCCATAGACATGAGAGATTGAATGGAAATGGGATGAACTAAAAATTTACATCAAACAGCTTCTTATATATGATATCACCATGGTGGCAACTGTACCATATCACCGCGAATAAATACAGCTTTATTTAATAACCACCCTCAGAGATATTGTGATCATTTCAACGATATATTGGCAGGCCTGCACAAATGTTGCTCAATCTTTCTACGACATTCAGGTGGGCTTGTGCATAGCTCATCGACATTCCAAAAATATAGTGGTGGGCCTGCACAAATGTTGTCAAATCATGATATCACATCCAGGTGGGCCCACACATAGGTTGTCAAATGTTCCAAAGATATATTGGTGGGCCCACATGAATGCTGCTCAATCTTTCTATGACATTCAGGTGGGCCCGTGTGTAGGTTGTTGAACGTCCCAGCAATATATTGGCGGGCCCGCATGAATGTTGTCAAATCACGATATCACATCCAGGCGGGCCTGTGAGCAGTCCTGACATCACATTCAGGCGGGCCTGCCCATGTGTTGTTGATAATTCCCACCAGATGTTGGCGGGCCTGCATGTATGTCACACAATCCCCCTAGGAAATATATGCAGGCCTGATTGTGTATTGCACACTCTTATTGCACACTCTTGCAGTGGCCCGTCCATATGTACACCAACTAGCAAATTCATGTTTGACTTGGATCCCTGCCGGGCCTGCCCATACTTTGACCAACACTGAATATACATTCAGTGGGCCTGTGACAGGCCTCCCGTATGCATCATGAAATTGTCAGGGTGGGCCAACCGTCTCTCTCAGAAAATATGACTACATGGGCTCCTTCAGTGCTCTGTCCACCCAATTTTCTGTGGGTCCTCACAGACCTAATCATGGATTACATGTGCCACAGATTCCATGCAGAAATGGAAACATTACCAGCTACCCATCCAACGACCATTTACCAGATGTCAACATACCTGCTGAAATGGTCTGTGAGGCTGATGGAAGGGCAGACATGCTAGTAAGAGCCCACAAAAACCCCAGCATGTGCTACTCTACTGTCAACCTGATGGAGGGACCATCCAAACATCTCCCAAGTGATTTTATCAGATTTTGGTCTTGGCACTGAGGCACACTGCACCTCTGTGTTTCTCTGCAATGTGACACCAAATGGGGAGAATTCCTTCGATCCAGTGCTGGAGAGATACACTCATCTGTCTGAACCTGCCATCTTGATCATTGAGTCAGGCAAGGTGATCACTTGGTATCTCCTGGCAGCAGTCAGCCAATACAATCAGGTGTGTTTTATTCTACAGGACTTCCCAAGTCACTTATAAGTTGTGGCCAGGAGCAAGTGTGGGAGTCCTTGGAGAAAATTAAAATGTCCCTGCCTCAAAGCATAGGGTGAAACAAGGATACAAAGAAATGGAGGATGGACTCCACTCTTTTTTGGAGGGATCCCAAGCTAGCTGGAGCAGTGAATCTCTGGCCAGCATGGTTCCAACAAGGACACAGTGTCAGTGCATTTCCAACATTTTCTTTGAGATGATTGATTTCATGGTTTATGTTTCAGCACCGTCTAGAAGCATCTGCACCATTGAAACCTGAAAGAAATGAGGATGAAGCAAAATGATGGCTGGCCACGATGTGCAAAGTGCATTCTAATCTCTCTGCAGCCATTGGTATCATGCACCCACAAATGTATGCAATAGGGTGGGCTGCATTAATCAAGATTTGGGAAGACACATCCACAGAAATGCAAGAGGTGCTGCAAGTCTGGCCATTGGTCTACAGCAGTTTATCCTTGATGGTCAACCAATGCTCACCTTATCATTTGGACAAGATGGGCAAGCTGCAATGGTTTGATTAGCTATTGACTGTGGGGCACTACAACGATCTGGATTTCATCTTATCTACCCTTCAGCTGAGATTGGATTACCTACCAGGAACAGTCATTGCATTTTTGGGAAAACTACTTGTTCACAGAGGTGGGGAGATGAACAGAGACAGGGCTTGCACTGTGTGGTATATGCAAGACAAAGTGCATCAGGCAATGAATGTGGGTGAATGTGGGTACTGTCACCTAGATTACATCAAGAGAAAATAACACACATGGAGGATGTTGAATTTATCTATATTGGCATGTCCTCTTGTTTGTTGTCCAATGATCCAATGATGTATTCACAGGTGTGCACATGTATTTGCGGGCCTTCTTGTGCCTATCCATATGTTCCACTACTATATTGGCAGGTCAGATGAACATCATCAAATCTCTCTATTAAATCCAGGCAGGCCTGCCTGATTTTGATCCAACCTTCCATAAATATATTGGTGGGCATGTGCAAGTATTGGTTGGTCCTCTCGTTTGTTGTCCAACAATCCAATGATGTATTTGCGGGCACATGCAAGTATTGGTGGGCCATCTCGTGCTTACCATATGTTCCAAAATATATTGGCAGGCCTGCAAGAATGTTGTCAAATTTCTCTATTACATCCAGTCAGCACTGCCCATTGCCTATTCAATATTCCATAATAATACAGTGGGGGGGTGCCCCAATGTCGTTGACTCTCTGCACTACATCCAAGTGGGACTGCTCGTCCCTGCCCAAATGTTCTCTAATCTCTCTATAACATCCACATGGGCCTGACTGTTTGCCATCCGATGTTTTAAAAGTATATTTGCAGGCCTGAGACAGTTTTTGTGGGCCCTCTGGTGTCTAGTCAAATGTTCCAATGATATATTGGTGGGACTGCCTGAGTGTTCTCTAATCTCTTTATAAAATCCAGGTGGGCCTGCCCATTTGTTGTCAAACCATCCAACAATATATTTGCAGGCCTGAGACAGTTTTTTTGGGCCCTGCTATGTCTATTCAAATGTCAAATGATATATTGGTGGGACTGCCCAAATGTTTTCTAATCTATCTATAACATCCAGGTGGGCCTGCCCGTCTTTTGTCAAACATTCCAACTATATATTCATGGGCCTGAGCCAGTTTTGGCAGGCCCACCCAAATGTTCTCTAATCTCTCTATACATCCATGCAGGCCTCCCTGTTTTTGATCCAATGTTTCACAACTATATTGTCAGGCCTGAGACAGTTTTGGCAGGCTCGCACAATTGTTGTTGATTCCTTCTATCACATCCAATCAGGCCTGCCTGTTTGTTGTCCAATGGTCGAATAATATGCTCACAGGCCCTCTTGTTTGTTGTCAAATGTTCCAATGATATATTGGTGGGCCTGCCTGAATGTTGCTGATTCCTTCTATTGCATCCTGGTGGGCCTGCCCATTTGTTATCCAAATGTTCCAATGATACACTGGTGGGCCCCCTTGCGCATTGTTGCACCTTCCAACAATATATTGGCAGGCCTGCCCAAATGTTCATCAATCCTTTTCTGCCATCTGTCCAGGCCCCTCCATATGCTGTCATGTTGCTCAATCATTCTTTGGAATCCATCCAGGCCCCCACCTGTTGCCCATCATTCTCACAATATATTGGCAGACCTGTGCAGATGCTACACAATCCCTGCCCAAAGTTATATGTGGGCCTGCCTGTAGGTTGTAGACTATTGCGACTCAATACAATACCCACAGGCACACCCATAGGTTTCAGCATTTGGCTATGTAATCTACCACAGCCCCATACATATGTATGCCAAATTTCACTTGAATCACTGCTGGGCCAGCCATCTCTTTCAGAAAATATGACTACATGGGCTCGCTTGCCTTTGGGCCAACTCCAGCCTTTCAATCTCCGTGAGGTCTCTGGTAGTAGGGATGCCGGGTGGTAGTACAAGCTGAAACCAGGTCAATGCCATGGTATCATGGTGGGAGGATTGGAGCTGGCAACTTACCATGGGACATCTAGGGATAAACTCAGCATACAGACCGAGCAATTCATCCCACCTGAGTTGTTTATAGTTGTCTGGTAGCTGTTGATTGACATCAGACCACCAGGGGTGAGGCAATCCAAAGTTTTCTGTGATTTTTTCCATAGTCCTGGTTGATCTGAGAGGCTACTGTGTGTCCTGGATCAACCAACTACTGAATGGTGTGTGGGATCTCCACTTTCCAACCCTGCATCACCACTGTGGTGATCACTTGGGTGGCAAAGATCTGGGACCTCGGTTCAGCAGAGATGGAAGCCACAGATGGCCAGAAAGCTTATGATCTCTGAGGGCAGATTCTTGAGGCACTGTGCAGGGTCCAGTGTACCTGAGACAGTGGCCCAATGGATGAAGTCATATCTGAGGCTACTCCAGGATGTGTTGGAAGCCTGTCTGATCAGGGAAGTTGTGCAACATTTTAATGAAGCAGAATATGGATCAAACTGCCATGATTGGGTAATTTCTATATGACAAGACAATGAACCCAAAACAATGACTGGGATGTGACCAGTCTGCTACAGTCTATAAGCGGCACTTAAGTCAATGAAATTTCAGCTGCCTCTCACTCCACAATTTTACTTGATTCTCTAAGTCAAACACTTGAAGTCCAATGGTATATTGTTCTTCTAGTAGCTACAAAATGTTGAAGCCAATTTCACCATGGCAAATAGCATAGATTGACAGTTTGCACACCCAGACTTTATCAGTAGAGATGTGTCACTTGAGTCACTCCAAAAAGTAGTAAATCAACATCTTTACAATAAGGGCTTTGCAAGAAGGCAGCATTGCACTATCACACCTCACTCCCACCATCACTTTGTTATCACTGCTCCCATTGTCAGTCTCGCCAGCTTTGATATGTGCATCAGGCTGGCCCTCTGTTTCTTGAGTGTCAACACTGGGCCTTGGAAATGGTGACTACAGTTTCTCAAGCTTTGGTTTGGACCACCTAGGCTTCCTCCTCTCAGATTTTGCCTGCTCATTTTCTGCATTCCATCTTGCAATCACCTCCTTATATACCAATCTCCTCTCTTTGTTTCTCTCCAGCCACACAGCTTCCACACCTTTCCACACTTTCACCAGATCAGCTATTTCCTCTCACTCCACTTGTTGTGCTTCTTTCACCATTGCCTCCTCTTCTGCCACCTTCTGATGATCAACAACCTTCTTGAAAAATTTGTTGCTGGTGAGCAGTCTTGGTAGTCCATCACTAACTAAATGACCACCCTTTTTTTTGCACTTCCTCTCTTCTTGTGCTGCAAGTTGACCAGACATCTTGTTACAATATATGGACTGCAGGATGAGATTAGACTGCATTCCCATCAACATACTTTTATAGTACGACACATCAGCATAGGCTTTGTCAAGTGCCTTTTGGAGTGCCCTCTCATTTTCCGTTTCCAGTTCTGCCTTAAGTAAGTCATGCTTCTGCTTCCATGTTGGTGTTAGTGGGGTTGGAACAAGTTGTGGGAGCCGCTGGGAGGAGTGGATGGGTCTTGGGGATACTAGGAATGTGGCCAATGTTGATGCAAGGGTACTGATCACTTGTTGCACTGATACCATAATCTGTGTACTAGGTGCATTCATTGGCATTTCTGGACTGCTTCTCAAGCTGCTCCAGGGTGGCACAATGAAGGGGTCATTATTCATTGGTGACTCAGATGGAGTGGTATGTGCACTTTGCTGTTCCTGCTGATACTGACAAATGACACCCATAACTGCCTGCACAGGACTCAGCTGTGGAAGTGGTAGATGACCTGAAGATGAGGTTCCAAGCTTGGTGCCATCATCTCAGCTGTGATTGCATTAGCATTAAAGGGCCAAACTCCCGTTTTGCGAAACATGGCACAATGATTCTCTGGTGTCAGGACTTCCCTATGTGCTTTGGAGTAGACCAATATAAAGTTTGATTTTGTGACCTTCTGATGTGTCGAAGTTTCATATTCATCTCTCTTTGCAGTCCAGGAACATTTTAGAGGGCTGAAATGACAACATTGAGGCCCTGATAGACATGAGTTGCATGTGAAGGATAACATAGTACATGAATATCATGTTTGCAAGCATACTCAAGGAAGTCCTTTGTGTAATGTGAGTTGTGACCATCTACAAGTAGTAGTCTTGCCCATCCATTTGCTTTTTCAGCTGTCTTCTTGTTGAAATCTTCAATCCACTGACAGCCAATGACCCCATCAGTCCATCCTTTGGAAGAGTGTGCAATTCTATGCAGGCAAGTGATGGTAAGACACCAAATTAAGTTATGAAAAGACTGGGAGCTTACAACACATTTAGAGGGTTATTGCTGTGCCATTGTGTCAAACACTTTTGACCTTTGTAGATCACAGTGGGTGGGATGTCTGTCCCATCAGCACAAATGGATACCATGACAGTGATGGTCTCCTGATTCCCATCACATTGAAGGTGCTGAGTTTTCTTCTTTGCAGGCCCAATAACCTGTTGCTTCAGCCCTTCTCCTGGCTGGAGGCTGTCTCGTCTGCTGCCCAGATGCAGTCCTCCTCTATGTCATGCTTTTTGAGAATGTCCTTGAGGAGCCTACACCACTCCTTGTGTGTATTCTCATTCACTGCACATCCACATGTGGTGTCCAGTGAGGTGCTCCAGTATCAGCCAAGACAGTCTGAGTGCCTTTTGAGGAACCACTGTGTCCAGCTCTTCCCAACACCTTCCTTTGGGAATGAAGAACCTATCTGAGTGTTCAAGATGGAATTGACACAAGTATTCAGTACTTTATGGTTGAGTGGAAAAGCTCTGATTGCAAGCTAGATACAATATGCAACAACCATCTCCTCCTCCTCTGGCTTCAACCAGGCATTGGTTTCACAGTTCAACTCTGCACACCTTCTCCCTCCCTTCAATTGGTGTGAGATGTTGTTGTAGTCAATGTGAACATGCATCTTGTTTTCCCTTGAGTACTCAACTTCCATATCTCTGCATATTTGATGCAAACTTCGCCTCTCCTGCTGTGGTTTTCCCTCTACTCTTTGGTAAGCTTCAACAGCAATTCGTATTGCCTTCTCCTTCTGCTCACTAGTGATTTGCTTCTTCTTGGTATTATGAAGTGCATGTCAGGCCATCTTGTAGTAGTAGGTGGAATTGAGTGAAGACTTTTTATGCCCCTTGAGTCTCCATTTCCTGTCCCAACCATGTCACTCAGGGATGTGTCCCATATATGGTTTAGCACTGACTGATGTCTCATGGCATCTTACATGAACTTTTCAATCATTCATTCACTCCAGCATTGTTCTGGAAAATGATACAACATTGCAATAGTGGTTATCTTGCTGAGAGGACATCAGAATGGGTTATTTAAACAAGATCCCAGGATTTGTGGCTCCGAAATTGATCAGTGTCATCTTTCAGAATAGAATTATATGTTTTTCTACTGCTATTTACCTCACTGTTACTTTTTGTTTCAGTATATTATTTCAACAATAAGTACAGCAGTGTCACAAAATATCATAAAACTCTGACTGAGATTTCCATTGTGGGTCAATGGGCAGAAATGTTGTGTTTTTGGCCATTGATTCAAGTGATGATTCTGATGCAAGTGCTGGTTATAGACTGTACCCTAATTAAATGTGTAACAAGTCTTTACAGAGATGCCGAAGCCTTGAGAAATCTGCCCATTTCCAGGCAGCATAGCAAGTATGTCCCACATAGCCTTGCCTGTCAGAGGCTTGGAATAGCTTGTCCCTTGACCTGGCCTTGTAATCAAAGAAATTGATGATCCATTTCCCTTCTGCCCTGAGGAGCTCCACTTCCTCTTCCCATCTTTCCTTGAGTGCCTTTGCTCTGAGCCAATGACCTTGATAGATTGAAGTACAGGAAAGCTTCATCTTCATGTATCATCTCATTTGGTGACTTGATGTCATATTCTGTGCCACACAAGTCAACTCCGCTTCTCCGGAGCCCACTCCAGACCAAGTCTGCTTCCTCCGCCTTCCGCTTCTCCGTTTCTCCGTTCTCCGTTCCTCTGCATCTCTGCCTTCTCCTTAACATTCCCATTCCTGTGCCTTGATCCCTTATCATTCACATCTTTGACAGACATTTGACATATCTAATGTTTCCACCTTCCGAATAATCTGATTTCCGACATTTCCCAATGTTCTGACATTTCCCGACATTCTGACATTTCCCGACATTCTGACATTTCCCGACATTCTGACATTTCCCGACATTCTGACATCTCCTGACTTAATCCTATCTCTTTGACATCTCTGACTCACATCCCACTTCACTCCGGCACTCCGGTGCCCTCTGTGTTTACTTGTCCCCATAGTATATAAACCCCCCTTGTATTCTGTATTCCTCAGTTTGAATATCAACTTTGATCACTCCTCCTCTCTGTCCAACTTAAGTCCCTCGCCCAACACTTGAAGCCAGCCTTCTTGTCATCACTCTGACCCTCCGACCTCTAAACTCCGATAACTCACCTTACTACTCTGTACCGCCGTCACTCTGCTCCTCCACTCCTCATCTCCGCCCTTCGTAAATTGGACTGAACTCAGACAAGGGTGCAACACACAAGTTGAAGCCAATGTCCGCTCTGCCTCCGACAACTCCAGACAGCCCAGGGGTGGGATGATGAAAGATGTAACAATGCACAGGGAGCTGAGATAGCCTGAACTAAATACATGAGTTGTGATATCTGCAACGGAAAAAGACTGGAAAGGTTGGGAGAAAACCCAAAGGGTTTTGCAGCCTGAAACTGAAACCTGAACCTGGCAAGGGCAAGGTGAGCTGTGATTCCAAAACATTAGGAGCCCAGTGATGCATCACGTGAAGCTTGATTCCCCTTAACTAGGCAGAGGGTGACTTACTGAATCAATGGACTGGGGGCATTGTGAAATGGTTGAATGATGATAGAGCTTCATCGTTTGCTTGGAGGAAAGGTGCCAGGATTAATGCAGGGTTACGAAGGTATAGGGTGAATGGATCTCCCACCCACCAGCCCATAACCTTAACAACGTCGAAAGAAACACCTTTGAGGAGGTAATGTAGGGTGCCTCCTATCCGCAGACTATGACCCTTCAGGTTGGTTAGGTTGCAGGCTTTACTAATGATGGTGAGTCCACTGGTCACTTCAGTTTTGGACAGAGGGTGTAAACCCCCTTTTGGATGTTTCCACTTCCCCAGCCCAGTTGCAGAGCATTTGGTAGCGGGAATATGGAACTTCATCACTGGAAGGCCACTTGGGTCTTGGAGGTGGAGCAGATTTTTGTGGGTGATGTGTTTTAATGGGTCAAACTTGGAAATGGCTGGGACCGTGAACTCACCGAGTCTGGCAATGCAGTACAGGACTGTTATGATGCATGCAAATATAGCTGCATCCCAGGGATTGTCCAGGTCTAGGTGGGCCCTAATCACCTTCAGATCTTCATTTGTGAGGTGGTGATGCTGTCCGCATTTGGAGGACTTTGGGATAAGTTTTGATGCCCAATTGAGGATAGTCTTGAGTTCATCTGGTAGGATGGACCAGGGGTGACCATGGAGAATATGCCACGCTCGCAAAGCGGATGCATAGTTGGCGATGGCAGGTCCTGAGTATGCACCTGCACAGCTGGAGAGGAAGGCAAGGAGAAGGTTGGGGGATATGGGACAGTGCTCTAGTTCTTGGATCTGGTTAAGGTCGCTGTAGACATGGAATATTAACAGGCCAGTTCCATAAAGTTCCTTGGTGCTGTCGGCCCACAACGCTCCAATGACATGAAGGATTCTGTCCAGCGTGGTGTCTAGGATTGGGGGAGGTTGTGGTAGCACAGTAGAATGGAGAGAGGGGGAGGCTGGAATCCACAGATGTAGTCGGTCTTTTGTGAGGCAGTGTGGGCAGAAAGATGATGACTTTGGTATGAGGCTAGACTTGTAAGGGTGGGTTTTTGTGGGGAAAGGAGGGGATTCTCAGACAAAGATGTGAGTGTGGTGTCAAAATGGACCTGATTAGACTCCATTGTCGAGGAGGCTTTGGTTTATAAGCTTGTCTTTGGTATGTCTGACTGCTCTGGACTGTTCAATGGCATCTTGATTAGCATGGATGCAGTCAATGGTTTTTGTAGCAGCAGGGCTGTAGGCTCCTTCCCACCAGAGCCTGAGCTCTTTGGGAGAGAGTGGATTGGTGGCATTGACAAGTAGGTGCTGGAGGTAGTTGGGAATGGGTATGGCAGGGAGGAGGAGGGAGGTTGGAGGGTAGATGCCGCAAGAAGGTTTATCCGCTGGGTTGTCAGCGCTTGGGATGTAGTGTGTGAGGATGCTGAGGATGCAGTTTTATTCTTCAATGAATGAGCTAACTCTCCTAAAAATGGCATTGACTGCATGATTGCAGTGCCTATTGGTCCACCACCCTTCGACGACTCCCATGTTGTTGCCATAGATGATGATATCCTGTGGTGTTTGGAGGATAGAGTGGATAGCATGAACAAGGAACTCAAATCCGACTGCTTCTGACCAACCAATGTCTCATTGCACTCCAAGGGTTTTCCACCCTGGGATGAGCCGCCAGGCTCTCCAACATTCCCCAATAACAATGCCAATACAAACCTCTAAGCTGGCATCCGAGAAGGCTCTGACATCTAGATAGGTAGGGGGAGGAAAGATGGGATGACGGACTGCTCCTGAGCAAAGTGTTTGTTCCCACCAGAGTAAGTCCTCTGCAATGCTAGTGTTCAGGTAATGAGGTACAAACAGGTGCTTACCACATGTTAACATACTCTCGAGGCCTGTTAAGTATGCTCGACCTCAAGGGATTGCTGCTGAAGCATGCAATAGTTTACCATAAAGCTGCTGTACATCTTTCAGAACATGATGGTGGCATTTTGACCACATTTCGATTGCTGTTAGGTACTTTGCTACTTTAGGGGGACGAAGGGAAACTGTGTGGTTGTCTAAGTCCCACAAGAAACCAATGTATGCTGTTGTTGGGCCAAAAGGTTGGTCTTTTGAAGACTCCCAAGGGATCCCTAACTCACCAGAAATACTGTCTACATCGCCTAGGTTGTAAGTGAATTGTTGGTCATAGGCCAAACAAGGGGAAGACTGGGAGAAGTCTTTGATTGGGCACAAGCAGTCTTTGCTAAATTCCTCAGTCAGGTGAGTTTCATCGATAGTACACCCAAACCATAGCCAGCCACCTGATTGATGCATGCCCAGTTTCACAATGTCATTATGCCACTCTAGGCGGAGTGCGTTGTAAGGTATTAAAGAAGATGTTCTGATGTGAAAAAAAAAAAAGTGGTCGTCAACCCACTTGTCCAATGGGCTGATGCCACAAAAACAAAGGTTTTTGGCTCCCCCATTGGCCAAATGGCCATAACCTCCACATGCTGGTACCACTCCAAACACTGTGCAGGTATCTAGGCAAGCATGAGTTTCTGAGATATGAACAACTGCCACTGGCCATTGAGATGGGTGTAGTGGTAGGGCTCAGTATGCTTCTGCCACATCATGAGTTGCTGCTTCTGAGCCTGGTGGGAGTTGAGATACGAGCAGGAATATTGTCAAGAATTTTCCCCAGGTGCAGGGGAAATTATCCGAAACTGTTTGAGAATGAATGGAAGGGTTAGAGTAGAGGTGCAATAGTAAGGATGGAAAGGAGAAGTTTTGTACAAGTCTAAACTTTCCCAGTTTGTCTGGTTTCAGGAGTATTGCTAAAGGGGAAGTTTGGAAAGCGCCTAGCACTTCTTCTAATGTACATAGTAAGTAGGGGCCTAAGTATCTTCCTTTGGAAATTTCTTTATCAATTATGGACTGGAATTCTCAGCGATGAGTTGAGATAGATACACTGTTAGGGGGGTTTGTACACGACAAATTAAAGGGAAATCTAAAAGGAAGCCATAGCATAAACCAGACAGGATCTTGTGAAAACAAGAAGACAAATTTGATTTGAGTAGGGCTCGCTCCCAAGCATCTGTGTTATATGGAGTTAGCAGTACGAGCTTTCTGAGCTCTAGGGCACTTGCTAGCTCTGTGCATAGTTGCTCCGCATCCTGAGCAGATATGGTTTGGGTCGTGCTTGTCAGTGCAGCTATCTTCCCTCTGCCATCTGCAGCAGACGATCTGGTTGAGATTTTTGGTCTTGAGCAGGTGGTTGGAGTGGTATACAAAAGTGTCATATTGGTCATCCCAGGTGCAGGAGGCCTTGCAGTTGGTGAGACCTCCATCGTGATGTGCTCAGCTGAGGCAGACTGTGCAGACTGATAGGCTATCACTTGACTGAAAGGATTGGGGTTGGTCTTCACGAAAGGTTCAAGGTTTCTTCAAAGAAGATGGCTGTGGCAGGGATGCCAACATCTGGGGGGAAGGGGGATGCTTGGTGCCCGAAAAGGAGCAGTTGCCTAATGACAGGGGGGGATGAGAGCTGAGCTCAATATAAGGCCGAGAGCTGAGGCAAAGTAAACCCAGGAGGTAGGGTAGGGGGGCAAAAAAAAAAAAGGGGGATCAGCCCAAGACAAAGGGTGGACCTGGCAGCAGACAAACTGAGGTGACAGGTGTTCAGAAACCCAAAGTCAGCACCACCGGGTGACAAAAATGTGGTTCCCAGGGTGGAAGGAATGAATAAGATGTTGTGGGTGAAATATGAACAGGAAAAAAAAAGGAGAGAAAAAGGAAGGGGGGGACGTTAAGAGCTGTTGAGGAAAAAGCAATTATTGCAGATGTGAGTGAATGCACCTGTTGAAGTTTGACAATTTCTAATGATTTTGCATGGTCAATGAGCTCGTCACAATACTCGTGGATCTGCTGATCCGAAATGGGGATGAGGTTGAATGCAGTGGGGGTTCCAATACAGGCATTCTACTGCCTTCACACTCTGCCTTGGAATACCAATAGGGCATGTTTGTTGGATTCATTGGTACTGTGGTGCCAGCGATGGCTTTCAATTTCTATCCAAAAATTTTGAATCATGTCTATCCTGATCTTAGCCCAGCTGTGGCATTCCATGTCACGCAACATCCTAATGTTAGCCTCGCTGAGCTCTTCCCATGAAAGATCTTCATTGAGGGTGAAATGCTTTGCTTTGGCCTCTGCCGCTCCCTGGAGGACTACTTCTCCAGATTCAGAGCGAATGAGGGTGAGAGTACCATTATCTAGATCTGGGAAGGAAAGGTTGTTTCCATGGCCCTTGTTGGTGAAGTAGAATAGGGGGCAATAGTCTCCCGCATGAATTTTGGTGTTGGCATAGCAGCAAGGGGTGAAAATTGGAGCGTCTGAGAGGGGAGTATCAGGAATGGGGGCATACTTGTTCTTGTATTTCTTGTATTCTTCCCGTTTAGCAAGTTCCTATTCTTCTTCCCTGTTGGCCTTCTCTCATTCTTTGAGCTCAGTGATGCAGGCCTGTTTGAGGAGCCTAGCTTCTTCTAATGCTTCCTGCTGCCTATCCCAGGTCTGATGAGCAAAAGCATTATTGAAATGCCAGACATTGGCAAGGATCAAGGCTGCTTTGGCTTCAGATTTTCCATCTGCCATGAACATGGTGTGGGGTTCTGTGTACTCAATTGTAGTGTAGTCAGGTATTACTGACTCATGTGGGTTAGCCATGGTGGGTAGAAATGAACCAGAAAGTAAAGTAAAAGGAAAGAGAAGAGTGACTAAAAACTGGAATGGGTGAGCACTACGCTAATGAGCTAGCTGCTCACCCGACTACAGACAAATGCAGAAAAGGCGAAAGGGAAGAGGCAGTGCCACTTCGCTTACTTCATACATAGACTACATTCTTTGTTTGCCTTGTTCCTCGGCTAACATAGAATAACAGCTCCTTCCATGAGGGACCACAGATAGATAGAAACATACATTCAGACATCCAATCATTCAGTTCCACATCCCTTTGCACATCCATGGTCCAGAACCAGGCCAAGGTTGAGTCCTGATGGCCTCAGGCATTTGGCTCAGATACAGCTGTGCTTACCTTGAGGTGATCCTTCTCAAGTGCCCAGTACCAGACCAGAGTGTCTTCCTCAGCTCTGAGTGACATCATGGCTCTTTGGCATGCCCTATATGTTGCAGCATGCTTTTTCACTGTTAACTCTATGGCATTGATCTTCCCCCGTGCCCAGGTGGTGTGGGTCTGGCTGCTGGCATGCTGAAGCTCAGTCTGGAAGAGAACAGATTTCTTGGCCAATGCCATCCTCAGATGATGCAGGCAGTTGTTGGCTTAACCCTTTCTAAGCTCTAGTTCTTCTTCTGCCAGCCAATCCACACCAAGGTCCTCACAGGTCTTTCTACCCAAGGCAGATGAGACTGATCAGGGGTGGACATTAGATAAAGTGCTAAATGGGGAATGGATGAGTCTACAAGAAGTCTAATTTGAACATAGTGGTTAGGGAAACCAGCATAGTTGTGTAACTACATGTCCAGATGTAAAAAATACACATAATGTAGTGCTTGGGTACCGTAGGATATGGCCAGCCAAGGTTGACAAAAGCCCATACCACACAGGCCAACTGATCGTCGGCTGACCTATGACCTGTAGTCATAGGGTATGGATTGGCCGAGGTGTGAGAAAATCCTGTATGATATGGGTCAGCTGAGTAGATATTTTAGTAAGGGCATTTGCAGTAATGGATGGGCTGATCGAGCTATGTCTGTGTGGAATGGATTGGCCAATATGGGCATTCTGTAGGCATTGGGTGGGCCAAGGGATAGCTGTCCTGTAGGTATGTTGGATGGGCCAAGGGAGGGGTGACCTGTATGTATGGGATGGGCCGAGGAATGGGTGACCCATAGGTGTTGGATGGGCCAAGGGATGGGTGACCCATAGGTGTTGGATGG
>KN825457.1:0-18422 GCA_000827395.1 Paxillus rubicundulus Ve08.2h10 | reverse complement strand
TTTCTTATACTGTTCTCATAATGTGTTACAGTCTTGGGAACAGTGCCGGGTTAAGCAATGGAACCTATCTGCAGAATGTCTAACAAGTAAAGAGGCACAGAAAGTCCTCAATGATTATCTGCGCACTCGTCCTGCTCTCCATGATGAAATTGAACATTGAATGGGTGTGGTTCATGGACTCAATGATAACCATGATGACGACCACATCATTGCTGATGCAGATGATGATGACGACGATGCTGATGTCCCATCCAGTGCAGTTATTCGAGCTGCGCTTGGTTTAGATGTTACTTATTTGCCAGCAGTCGAGGTAGACACAGCCCCTCACTGTGTTGACAACACAGAAAAGGGTTCCAGAAATTCATTAGTTGCTGCTGGGGAACAAGAAGACATATGGGCTTTCATAGATTTCGATGCTTGCATGTAACTAGTTCTTCTACACCATGTTGCTATCGTGAAGCAGCCAACTGCATTATGCACAAAAATTAGCAACCAACCCCACCGTTATGCGTTACTTTTAGCAACGCAACCACCCCACTGTTATGCATTACGGTTGCCTCCATACAGATGCCTACAGTATGCTTCCAAGTTGTTTATAGTATTTATATAACTACTTCAAAGAAATCTATTTTCTATTGTATTCTAAAAAGTGTGGAAAAGTGCCAACAGCTTGGAGACCCATGCTTGTATGGGTCATCTGAACTAGTCAATCATCTATCACACACCAGAGATTTCAACATTTCAAGGACACCTGCAGGTAATTTTAAAGAACAGTTATTTTCCGTTTCAAATTTTGTTTTGACATTTTCATGGCCATGAAATGGCAAAAAGGTGCTGAAAATTTCAAATTTATGGTAATGCATGCCTTATATTTCAAATTTTCTCTCCCTGAAAATGTGAAACAATGAAATTTGATATTTTATATAATCTGTGAATGCCCTTGAAATGTTGAAATTCCCAGTGTATCAACCGTGGTACTTCAAAAATCAGCAGCCCATTGTCAGTATTACAAAGTGAATGGCTGTATATGTAGCAGTGACTCGTAGCTAAATCATCACAGTCTCACCATCAGACAGTTACATTTCTCTCTTATAACTCCAAGGAACATCTACTAATGTTACATAAGAGGTGTCACAGGTGAAAATCATTTTGACATGACTGGATCACATACTTTGTTTTCAGTGACAATCTGTCAAAGTCGTAGTAGGGTAGTTGAAAATGAAATGACAATAAACCTAAAGACTATTCTTTCCCTAAATTCTTGTCTCAGCCAGTAGCGTCAGATCCCGAATGTCCTATAATCGCTTTCGTCACTCTTTCCCCAGATCCCAACGGATCCCGTTACAGTGACGAATCGTCGATGGGATCTCGCCAGGATTCCTAGTCCATTCAAGAAGAGCATGAGTCCCAACGCTCGGCGTACTCGAAGCAAGGGAGCTTTGAGTACGCCTAGCGCTGATCGCTCTGCCTTACTACTCGTGACCCGTCCTACATGTGCCTGCATTGTGATGGACCTCTTGTCCGAGTGCTTATAATGTTTCTTTCCTCTGTATGCCTTGATCTCGGTGTGTTTCTCCCCTATACGCCTGTGTGACAGCGTGTCCGTATTTCATTCAGACTTCGTGTCATGTGCTTTCAGCATCGATTTATAACCCTTGGATAGAATAACCAGCAACATGTGGTATCTGCTCGGCGATGCCAGACCAGGGTGCAACCAGAATGTTGCACATTATCCGCGATACAACGCCTACAGCAATATACAAGCAATATACTATAGCGAAGTGGGGTATCTGTCATGCAAGCGACTCGTCTAGAATCATTGGAGGTGTTCATAAAAGAGCTAGCCAGTGCAAAGCAATTAAGCAATAGGGGCACGTGCATATTTTCTTCTGAGCTTGTGGTCAACGGACTCTAGATAGTATGTTCCAGGCCAAATGTTCTCAATCAAACCTTCGGGAGTATAGTTGACGGCGTTATGGTTCTTCTCCCGAAGCTACATGCGAGGGTTAGCTAGTGACCACTTGGCAAGATACAGAGCGCGCTTACAGTAAGAGCATCGACGTATTCTTGGCAAGGGACAACCTTCAAGCTCGCCAAGCGCTTGAGGAGGTCCATTTTCTCCCGAATCTCTGACGTATCACCCTTGATACGAAGAGTGAAGAAGCTGGCTGCACAACCGCTACCGAAGGCGAACATGCTGACACACTTGTCCTTGAGTTCTGAAGGCTCGACAGCGGACAGAAGCGAGGCCAGACAGCCATACAACGATGCCGTATACATGTTTCCCAGACGTTTAGAGCAGTGCATAGCAGGCTCTACCTTTTTTCTGTATGTGGCCTTCGAGACACCTATAAAGGTCTTCTCCAGGCTCTTATCGGTGAGTGACGCCGTGTACGAGGCAGCGAGGATGGTTTCCGGGGATGGAACGTTGGCGAACTGGGGTGCTGAGGGCGAGGTGAGGAAGTCGTTGTAGAAAAGACGACCGAGACCTTTCTGGACCTGTTTGCCGTAAGGAGCATGGAACACTGCGTAGTCGACATCATCTAGTGAGAAAGTGGCTTTGCTTTCGCCATTGGCATGACCGTTGAGCTGAAGCTTCTTCGCTCTGGCGGTCTTTTCACGGAAGCGCGAGTAGGCAGCATCAAGAGCAGAGATGTAAGTGGTAACAGAGACAGGTCCATCAACTTCCGGATACTCAGAGTCCAAGCGAGGTTTGTAGAAGTCGTAGGTGTTCGTCATGTGGTTTCCGTGAATGGCTAGGAAATTGATACACGTCAGTTAGATTACGTCCAAGTGACATTCGAGTAGATGATATGCTGGGTAAAATAAAGACGACTTACGTTCTACGACGACAGGCGCGTTAGGTCCAATGAGCATAGCGCAAGCACCAGCACCACCTGCAGGCCGTGCGGCACCCTCGGCATAGATGGCGATGTCACCAGCGACGACGATGGCATTGCGACCGTCCCAGGACGTTGACTCAACCCAGTTGACGGCGTTGAAAAGCGCAGCGGTGGAACCGTAACAAGCATTTTTAGAGTCGATGCCCTCAATGTCAAAGTTGCCAGATTCCGCGAAAAGGTCCATGAGAGTGGTTTTCACAGACTTTGACTTATCGATGATGGTCTCAGTGCCGACATCGATACGGCCAATGGATTTGGGGTCAATGCTGTACCTCTCAAGAAGGCCACTAACGGCTGACGGTGAAAAGTGTCAACTCGATTCCCGAAGAGTGCGAATGGAGAAGGGGCATGAAACAAAAGCGCGACATACCATTCAGAGCGAAAGAGTTGATATCTTCACGGTCATCACAGCAAGCCATGTACTCTTGGCCGAGACCAATAGTGTATTTTCCGGCAGAAACACCATCAAAGACCTCGAGGTCAGCTTCAGAGATGCACTGACACCAGAAGGATTAGCAAGCGACAACGGTGACGCGTGAACTGGGGTATACCCTGCGAGGGAAATAGACCTCCATGGCGAGGATACCAACGTCCTTTGGCCGGGGCATGTCATGGTGAAGAGAGGGGGAAACAGCGGTTGCAGGAGGAATGGCCATGATCGCAAGTGAGGAAGATGATAAAAACGAGAGAGGTACGGCGACGTGACGGGGTGTCAGATTATATAGGGAACTCGGATAGAAATACTCCTTAAAATTTATATGGTACGATATGAGATCAGGCTGTAACTATACGTAGTCGGAAGTGGCGTGTCTCACCAAAAAATATGCTTGCCGGTTACAATTACTCTGTGGAATGACTGTCTACGACGTACGTTGCCTCGACAGCTTGTCTTCTTCACCACGACAATTGAGAATGCACCGCCAACCCAAAAGTTGATTGCCAAGTGAGACATTGTCACAATGTTCTTCTCAATATCACCATGGTACTGCCAGAGACTGATAGCTTGTGGGTGCTGGCCAAGGTCACCGTAATCGCATGTACCAATACGGTTTCCTCGCGTGTGGGGAGCCAACTTTCATGCGTATTGGAGACGACGGGAAGCAACGTTTCGGTGGGAACTGTTCTCCTCGAGGCGCTCCTCTGAACCGACTGTTGGACACGACCAAACATCGGAGAACGTTCTCAAAAACGTATGATGTGTCGTCTGGGGGTCAAATCAAATCTTAATGTAGGTTTCCGGGTTGATGATTATGACAAGCAAACGGGATTATCGAATAAGAGTAACGGTCGTCCATCCGGCTAGATTAACCCGTCGCTCCCCTACCGTCTTGTCTGTCCCACAATACTCGGAGGCTGGTGGCAAGTACCGCGGACCCGCCACCCCTGCCTGATGCCAATGCCACTACCCACCCGGACAGAAAAGGTCCGCTTTATCTGCGCATCATGGTCTGACGATCTGATAGGCTCCGCTATAGGAACGCTCAGCGAACCCCTCGGCAGTTGGCTTTCGTTTCTGCGATACCCAATTGCAACTGATTCCGTCCTTCCCACCCGTCGTTTTCCGCGATCTCGGATGCGCTGTGGGTGTGTTCTCTAGAATGCTTTGAGTACATATCTGGCGTCTCTGAATCTACAACCCGCTTGTCTTATCAATGGTGGTACTAAACCAGTCTCAGTCCTGGTGGTGGCTGAAGCGCTGACGGCTCCGGGCTTTAACTCTATACCTTCTCACCCACAGAATGCCCATCTAGAGCCAAAACTGTGCTAGACCATATTTCGAACACCTTGGACCTCCCACCTTTGGCAACAGTTTGCAGCAAAAATATAATCAAGAGGCTAACCAAAAGATACAGCTCCGTTGTCAGCCTCTACATTTCTGGACTAGATCACTTCCATACCCGCTAGCCCAATTTTTGAAATCCCTACACCAGTACCAGGGAGGAACGTTCCACCGAATCACAGCAAAGTTGACTCATCGAGATGCCACCCCCTCTCTCCATCTTCAGGTTTAGGCGCGCCAGCGGCTCCCCATCATTTTATCTGCCAGATACAAGGCCTGCCGAAGAACTCTACTTCCCGCCCGGGGGCCGTACATATCAACGCCATATCATCCCACCGAACCAACTGCGAATATCCTTCTCCGATCCCGTCCTCGTCGCAGCAGAAGAGCAACTTCGCAAATTCACTCACCCGAAAGAACAGAAGGAATCGTTTACCGATCCGATGCAAGGCAGTTTGGAAACGCCAGGTGATAGCTGCTCCGAGTTTGAGACAAGTTCAAGGGCCTCGCTGAGCAGATTCCATATCGAGTCTGGAAGCATTTCAAGAGCGTCGACTGGTCACCCGGAAGGTCTCACTGCCATCAGATGTCTTGTCAAACATACGCCAACCACAAGTACCCGGAGGACCACCGAGGCCCTGAAGCAATGCTGGAAGACCATGGTCCGAACCTGTCCACGTTCCCCGAAGATCCTCGTTACACGGAGTCGGATATTGTCTGCGCCGCTGGCAGACAGCTCATATGAGAGGCCTAAGACCGCAACAGCTAGCATTACTGTCAGCTCACTTAGCACTTCAGAGCGCTCCGGCGCTGAGCACAGGTACACACGGCCAGTATGTCTTGGGCTGTCCTTGCTAACAATCTCTCAGTGAGTGCACTCCAAATCTAGCGCCACTGGCCAGTGAAACGTTCAAAGAAGAGCTATACGTTAGAGGTTACTTGATGAGGCCATCACATAAGCCAGGAGCAAACCCCATGTTTCCGAACGGCGGTGTATCACCGCAAGCCCTTGGACGACGTCGAGGACGGATGATCGCAAAACAACTAGAAACACTCGAGGCGAGACCACTTGACGTTCACAGAGGTTTGAAACGAACTATTGACCGATCCTACAGAACCCAACCATGCCAGCCCGCTCGCATTCGAGTCTCGCCAAGATAGATCTTTCGACTTACTTTTCCTGCGCATCTCTCCCAACTCTATCGCCGACCGGCATGGGATCTCCAGGAATGCAAACCGTCACATCGGCGTCCTCCACGACGTTTGATCTGGACGAGTTTTCGTACATTACGGCGTTTACAACACCGCATTCCTCACCTTCGATGGATCTTCGCTTAAAGAAGTTCAAGAAAACGGCTCGGTTTTAACGATTGCGGAAGAACAAGGCATCGTGGATCACGGATGTGAGGCGCGATCTACAAATATCTGAGGTGGGGCCATAGTGAGGCCCATCGGCAACAACGTTTAGGTTTCTAGGGAACATATCAGCGCCGAGGGGATGCAGCTCATAGGAGTAGTGATGAGTGTCGGTATTTAGTTTCTTGACGTCAACCGTTCCACGATGTAGTATTCACGATTTCATGATTTGACACGATAAGGCCGATTAAACTGACTGTGACGTGTATGCCCCGTGTTGAAGATGCTTCGTGGAGCCGAAAATGATGGTCCCTTTGAAGTTCATGAAAAGGCTGGTTGGCGCATGGCACTGGTGGGTGAAGGGGCACGGATACAAAGGTCCTGGTAAACTTGCAAGTTCTGTTGTTTGGCAACAGCCTCAGAAACAAACAAACATGAGAGTCTTCATGAGTTCGCCAGATTTATTATAACCCATCCAAGTCAGCTTTACCAGCTTTTTTTTTGTCATTCCCAAATACAATCGTTGGTGCCGCGTGTCTATCACTGGGACTGATGCTGTAGTGATATTAGTCTCACTGCCATTCCACGCGTACAACTGACCTCAACCTCATGTCACATCGGCGGACTCGTGTTCATGGAGGTTATATCTCCATCGAAGATGCAATCAGCCGAGTTTTCATTTTCTCTCGTCTCTCATGTCCCAACTCGTCTCCGATATGTCAGCTCTGTCACTTGAAGTCTCTCAATATCAGGCTCCCTTCGACGATATAGACGCAGATCTCATCCTCCACACCTCCGATGATGCAAGATTTGCTGTCCACAAAATATTCCTAACCACGGCTTCATCTTTACTGAAGCGCTCTCTGATGTCAGGATCGTCATCGCCCTCGCCCCCCTTTGAAGGGCTCGTCGTTAGACGAGAGGGAAATCGTGATATCATTGACCTTGCTGAGGATGCTGTGACGACGGAGAGGGTACTGCAGTACTGTTACCCTATCTCCAACCCTATCCTCGGAAACCTTGACGACGTCCAAACAGTGTTGGAGATGATGAAGAAGTTTGGCATGAAATGTGTCATGAACCGGGTGAAAAGCTTGTTGGTTCAGCCTTCGTTCCTGGAAAAGGAGCCTTTACGCGTGTTCGCCATCGCGTACCGCTTCGGATTCGAAGCCGAAGCGCGTCTAGCAGCACGGCATACCCTCGTTCAGCCCATCTTCGGTCCTTTCGTCAAGGAGCTGGAGCACATCCCTGCATCAGCGTACCACAAGCTCCTTCAGTACCACCGCAAGTGCAGCGTTGCAGCGTGCTCACTCACGTCTGACTTCTCCTGGTTCCCTGGTTTCGCCTCGCGCTGGGTGTGGTTCCAGTGCGACGACTGTGTCCATCACCACCTCTCATGGCCTCTGTCAGACGGGAAGATTTATGAGGTGAACGCTTGGTTCATCGAGTATATGGAGCGCACGAGGGATGCACTTCGTGAGCGGCCGTGCGGGAAGGTTGTCGCCGATCCGATGCTCATTGTAGAAGCTCTGGAAACCGCAGCTGGGTGCCACACGTGTCGAGCAGCAGCATACCTAGACCTGAGCACGTTTATCGAGGAGCACTTCACGGGGGAGATCGAAAGGGCCACTGAAGCAGTTAGTGGTCGCGTTTCTCGTCTTTTACTAACCTGCTAATCTTTGATTCAGGTGGATCTCGATATCCACTTCTAAACCAAACGAATACTCGACCAACAAATATTATCAAAGACGACGATTGCTTGTATTACCTTGTATCACAACATATATTTGTTATGCTGCCATCGTGACGTTCGACATGACTTGTCTGTCGGGCTGTTAGAGGGAGCAGGACCTCTACTCGTATCGCTCTGTGGACGCACACGACATGTCGAGCCGTGCTCCCTCATCACAACTTCAATTCGACCACGCGTCCCCGCTGCGACTCTCATCCTAGACCGTGAAACGTTTGAACCCTGAGCAATATTTACTGGCACTTTGCGTGCTAGACCACATCAATATCCAAGGATTCGTAGTCGACCAGCATTATCAACACATTGATGAGTATCCATGATGCTCGACTGACTACAACCAGATCTGTGACGAACATGAAAAATTAGCATGAATGAGAACTATGGTCGCTGTGATTAGGGGCTAATAATGTTGATCATCGTATAAGGCTGCGACCACACGCAAATTCTGACTAACCTCAGGCTAGCCATGTTGTCCATTCGTAGCTTCATCGGTCTATCTCGTATTCGACCACCACCCATCCTTTCGCATTGTCGATGTTTTTCTGGGACATTACTCCGAAAGTCCAGTCAACAACCTGTCCCCAGGACAATACCCTACTCAATTCCACAGAGGAGCTTCACGTCAACGAGTTGCCTTCAGTCTGTACGACCGTCCTCTAATAGCAAGGACCCAGAAACAGAGAACAAGGCCGTCATCAGCAACGAGTTGCACGAAAAGTCCACAATTCGCGAAAACATTTACACCATCCCAAACTTTCTGACCGTGTCACGCATCCTCGCATGTCCCGTTCTCGGATGGTCCATACTCAACGATGATTTTCACCTGGCCACCTGTTTACTCGTATATGCTGGGCTCTCTGATTCTGTGAGTTGGGTTCTGTGGAGCTAAAGGCGCGTCGTTTATCTCGGAAAGCTCGATGGATTTCTAGCAAGGCGGTTCAACATGCACTCCGTCCTCGGGACCATCCTCGATCCTGCTGCCGACAAAACGCTGATGACAACGCTCACAGTGACTCTGGCGATGAAGGGAATGCTTCCTGGTGCGTTCACAACATTTTCCAGCTGCGCTCTAGCTTACTTTGGGTGCAGTGTGGTTAGCGAGCGTGATCATAGGGCGGGACGTGTTACTTAGTTTTTCAGCGTTCTACATCCGTTACACTTCATTACCTGCCCCAGTAAGCATCCACTTGAAATGAAGGGCACACGTGTTAATGACTTGCACACATAGAAGACATTCCAACGATATTGGGATTTCTCCATCCCGTCTGCCGAAGTACGGCCTACGGCCATCAGCAAGGTGTGCACGTCCTGCCTTCCTCCCAATTTTTCAGTGAATAATTACTTTCTCGTCTAGTTCAATACCGCTGCGCAGCTTGCGCTGATGTTTGGTACGACTGTGGCCCCCATCGCTCCTGCATACCTCAGTGTGTATCTTCCCGAGACGCAGTAAGCCAAGATTTTTTTTATCGCGGTTCGCCCACTCATGGGATTATACTAGGGTCCTTGTTGCCGTGACTACGATCTGGAGCGGCTTATCCTATGTATTCTCCAAGGACGCTGTCCGGGTCATATCGGCGACACGCAAGCAGCAACAGGTACCGCCCAAATAATACCTTGGTTCTTCGTGGTGCACCCCGGGCATCTGGAAGCCAGGAATATGATATTATACAACTATACAAGTGGTGCAAGATATAGGAATTACAACAGGCTCTATCCTACAGGAACGTAGGTGTGCGTGCACCACGGACGGTACAACAGATAATTACACGCAGGGGGGATTTATCGATTCTAATCTGCGTCGACGAACCTCTTCAAGTGCTTCCACAATGGCTTGTTTGTTGCCACAGGCTTTCCGCCAAGCATCGCTGGAACACCTTTATTGGAGTGAGGAGTTGAATTCAAGAATGACCACTGGGACGTACTTCGCCCGACGGATAAATATGATACATAGCGTTACACCCTTGAGAGAGCGACGCTTCTTCAGTACTGCAACTGGGGGAGGTTTAGGGAACCCTATCTGTGCTATACAAGCCAAGATACGGTTTTCACTACCAGACAGGTCAGGTCGAATCTGTGCAAAAGGTGGGCCCACAGTACCTTGCTTCAAAGCCCGAAAGGAGTATGAGGAGGTACTGTTTTTGGTAGCTAAGATCATCTCGCAATGTCGATTCGCGAGTGAACTTTGCCTTCAAGTAGCGGATCTGAACGATTAGTCCTTTGCATTCATGCTTGTGCTGCACTTTCAACTCCTCCAGCTGATGTCCATTGCTGGTGGGAACGATTCAGTTAACGTTGACCCCAGAAAAAATGAACTACGAACGCAGGGCAAACGTGGCGCTGCAGCTCTTCCCGGGCTTTCTTTGCCTTCGTTTTTTGGTTTTCAAGCTGTTCGTTGAGAAGGCGGATCTGGGTCTGGGCCTGTTTTTTGGTGCGCTCGGCTTTAGCAACCTCCTCCTTCTGCTTCTCCTGTGATCTCTCTTTCTCAGCACGCAGAGCCTTCAAATCGCGACCAAAGATCTCCGCGTCTTTTCTGACTCGCTTGAGATCAGCCTCAAGTGCAGTAATGGTTCTCGCGATATCAGTCTTTTCCATCACGATGCGATTCTTCTCTTGCTCCGTGCGCTGAAATTCATCGGCTTGGTTAGAAAGCGCCCGTCGGAGTTCATCAATTTCCTCAAGATGAATGTCAAGTTGCTGACGCCGGTTTTCGTGCGATTTTTGTGACACTGCGTAGTCATTACGAAGTTTATTGGAACGCTACCCATTTCGTGAGGTCCATATAATGGCCAGAAGGGCTCGAAAACTCACCTCGGAAACCTCAGCGAATCGCCGTTGGAGGTCTTTGTGGTCTTGCGCGAGAAGAGAACGTTCTTGCCGGAGTTGCTCGATCGTCGACGTGTTTTCGAGAACTCTGGTTTCCAGGAGACGCGCTTTCTGATCCGCGTTCGTATTCACTGAGAAGGTTGTTTCAGGAATAGTCCTACCAGAGACGGGTGTTCGTACCTCGAAGCTCATCCTCAAGCTCGTAATTGTCCTGTTTGGTCTTCTGCAATTGTGATTTAACATCTTTCATGTCCTAGGTTCAACGTAAGTCGGTGGTTTGAGGGATATAATTGCATTCCTACAGTTTCAGTGCGCTGCAGTTGCCGGGCAACCTCTCCGACCTCGCGTTGAAGACGTTCCTGTTCAGTAGACATCTGTCTGAGTCGCATGCGTTCCGCTTGCAGTTCCGCCTCGAGATCGGCGATGACGCTCTTGGCCCTCTCAGCCTCCTAGTATAATGTGAAAGTGAAATGATGATCAGATTAAATAATCCGCACGACGAATCCGTACCCCTTGGGTATCCGCTCTTGATCTGCGGCTCGCTCGTTCAGCTTCAGTGGCTCGCCTCGCCTCGTCTTTCGCATTGCGTACTTCGGTGTCCATACGATTTGCAGCGTCCTGGAGAACAGCCTTCTCGCCCAAGAGTTGGCGCTTCTCGTCTTGCCATTGCTTCTTCATTACATCAAGGTGGGCGTTCACGCTATGGAGCTCCAGCCTCAGTGCCTCGCTGGTTTTCGTCGGAGGTGTGGGTGGGTTCGATGGGAGGCAGCTGTGCGAGATGTCCTGAGAGCTAGCCAACAGCGTCAGGATGAATTTCAGCAAGCTGCGTATTGCATACCTCTCGTCCGCTTCATATACTCGCTGTAGCTTTGAGGGGTCGATTTTCATGAAGCACTTTTGGCAGCGTAGCTTCTCGAGCCGACGAAGCCGTCTCTCTTCTCTCCTCTGCAACCTTGCAATTTCGTTCTCGAGCGATGTGGTTTGGGAGCGAGCATCTGCAAGGTTCTTCGTGAGGTCGATGACACCAAGACCAGCCTCTTGAAGCTCGTCAAGTTTATGATCAATGCTTTCGTTGGCACGGTCGAGTTCCGTTTGCAGTCTCGCAATCTCTGCTAGCAGAGGAGAGACACCGGGATCAGCAGTAGTGTTATTCAACCAAGAAAGCTGTGAAAGAACTATGAGAACCCAAATCCAGTCAGGTCGCCGGAACGTACATCTCTAAGGGGTCCTCCAGGAGTCTTGGGAGTCTTCAAATTCATCGACAGAACATGTCGGTGAATAGGAGAAATCCCACTCATGTTCACGACTCTGCTGGGGGTTGTCATCTCCGCATTGGTGCTCTTGAGTGACCTAACACGTTCAATCAACTCCTCATTTTCTCCCTCCAGCATCTCGATCCGTGCATCTTTGGCTTTCTCGATCGCTCGACGAGCAGGAGACTGGTTGAGGAGGGTGGTCAACCTCGCTATCTCCTCGTTCGCTTCGTCCAATTCGGCCTCGAGAGCTTCCTCGACCTCATGATTACTTTGCTGGTCACCAATCGACGGGTCCCGCTGTCGTTCTCGCTCGCGTTCTAGGGATGCCAATTTGATTCTCAAATTTGCCAGCATCTCTTCGTCTGTCTTCATTTTCTCCTCTGCAGCTTCCAAGGCCTCCTCCATCTGTCGCGCGAGTTCTGTGGCCTTCTCGGTCTCCTTTTCGAGTGACTCCATCCGATGATTGACGTGTTCTCCGTCTGCCTCATACTGGTCGACGCAGTCCTGTGCAGCAGCGAGTTGCCCTTCCAGAATTTTGACGCGTTCCGCTGTACTTTCCTCCAGTTCAGCAGTGTATACCTTCAGTGCCCGGACCTCTGCAGCGGTCTCTGTGTCACTCCGTGCTATGCACCGTTGTAGCCCTATTAGTTCGTCCGACTTGACCTCCAGCTCGTCTTCGAGACATTGCAGGGCCATGTCGCGTTCAGCGACGTCTTTTTCCAACTCAGTGACTCTTGCAGTCGCCCGCATAACCTCGGTACCCATCTCACTGAGCTGGCTGTGAAAGTCCTCTGCAGCAAGCTTGCTCGAAAGCTTCTCTTCCTTAAGCTCCTTCTCCAGCTCGTTAACCTTTCGGTCGAATGCCATGACCTCCTCCTCGAGTTCCTTAATCTGGGCGGTAGCTGTATGCAAGTCGCTGCTGAGCGTACCCACTTTGGAGTTGGCTTCATTTAAGGCGCCCCCAAGCTCCTTGCCACTCTCCATGGCGCTCTCTGCTTTGGCAGCACGTTCCACTGCTAGGTCACGTTCGGTTTGCAAGTGCTCTCGAACTTTGTCGGCTTCGCGGTTGGCTTTACTGATTTCTTCCACAGCTTCGAAGCGTTCTCTTTCCGCCTCTTCGACCTTCCTCTCGAGCTCGCCGACGATCTCTGAGACCCCTTTCTCCACCTCCTCCATTCGCTCCCGCCACCGTTCTTTATCCCTAGCCCGTTCATTGCGCTCTTTTTCCAGGTCTTTTGACACCTGCGCTGTCTCAGCCTTTGTCTGATCAAGTTCCACCTCCATCTCCTGGACAAGAACTTCCAGCTCGAGTTTCTCCTCAGCCCATCCCTCTGCACCAGATTCCTCCTCCACGTCACCAAGAGTGACCCCAGCGCTTATCCTTCTCCCCCGGCCCGTACTCTCGATACTTACCCTATGTCCCTGCTTGACTTCTTCATATTTTTGTAATCGCTCGACAAGGGATAAGTTCTCTTCTTGCAAGCGACGATTCAGTCCATGCAAGTACGCGTTCAGCTTCTGCGCATCGAACCGTCCCATCTTCCCTCGTTCGCCGAGACCTATGGCGGGATCATACGACGTGTTCGCCCGAACGTGGGTCGCGAGGTCGTGCGAGGACGCAGTTGAGATGAAAGACGCACGCTCTCCAGCAGCATCATAAGGTGAGACGTTATTGCCTGAGCCTGCTTCTGAAGAATCGCCGTCGGGCAGAAATGTCTGTGCGAGGGGATGCGACATGCGGCCGCGACCTGGTCGGGGAGTTATCCCCACAAAGGCTTTGCGCAGAGGAGGCGTCTCCTGTACGTCAGTTTCATTTTCACTGTTGACGGGAAGAGCGCTGAGACGCCGGTGGGGGTGTGGTGTTGGGACTTTCATGCGTGGACGTGCGGTGGAGTTGATGACGGAAAGGAGGAACGATCTTCGGCGTGTGTGGGGAGTAACTGGCTCAGCATCAGATTCGTGGTCTTCTTGGGCATCCAGATCTTGTGGAGGTGGGGGGAGGTTGAATCGAGGGCGTGGACGTTGTACAATTGCAGGTGTTGGTGTGAATATTGCTGACGGCGCTGGAGAAGAAAAGGCGGTCGAGGGCGCAACTGGGGATCGAGTGGGCTGTACGGTACGGTTCACAGGATAACTTGGGTCCGAAGATGCAGAAGAAAAGGTCGGCTCTCTGTCGGAAAGGACACCGTCGTCGGCATCGGAGGCCTTCTCGGGTTCACTCTCATCAAGCTGGTCTTTATATCCCCGAGGAGAGACAGGCAGTTCTTCCTCGCTCGACCGTGAGTCATAACCGAGTGGCTGAACGACAACACTGGGCAGTGTGGAAATCGCCGGAGACGCGCTGGCTGATCGAGGAAGAGGCACATATATGCCTTGAATGGGCGACTCGGCAGGAAGCTGCAGTGATCGATTGCTCCGAGGAGTGGAATTGGGGGGAGATGACGATGGAGATGACGTTGTGTGAGAAAGTGACGGTGTTCGTGTGCGAGCAAGTGGACGACGCAAAGCGACATTGCGGTACTTGTCAATGGGTGAAGGCTAGTGCGGTATGTGGTACAGCCTAGCCATTAAGAGAAACGAAAGGTCTCACCTGAAGTTCAGAGCGCAGAGAGATAGAGTAGTCGTACTTCAGACCTTTCTTGGGTGTAGGGTCTTCTGGTGGAAGCTTGGGCGACAATGGGGAACTGGCACGACTGACAGATTCCAACGCATCCACCAGAGACATATCCTCAACTTCATCGCCATCCAGAGGCGGTAGATATGCTTCTGGTACACTGTTGGTACTTTTCATGAGGCGTGCATCCTCCGGGTCGGTATTCTCCTCGCCCTCTTGCGGTAGAGATGTGATGGCGCTCACGTCAAAGCTTTCCTGAGCGAGTCGACCATATGTCCTCGATACCGACGACTTCGCTGATACAGAACGAGATGCAATGGAACTGGCGAAGCGGGCGGTGCTGGAAGTACTTGATTGCAAGCGGATGGTTGAGGTGACGGTGTGGGACGAGAACGCGGCTGGGGTTGAATGGATAGGCAACATATCACTACCGTCGTCTGTGGATGTGGGATCGGACTCAGTCTCGGGGGCGGTCGAGTGTTCAAATGCTGGCAGAGAGGGTAGCGAGGACGGCTCCCTTTCGTCCTGAATCCTGCGCCATATTCTGGACGGCGTTTCGCACAAGGCCATGACGAATGGACAACTGAGCTTGTGTAAACCAAGAGGAACGATAATAAATAGCAAAGATGCACTGAATTTGTGACAGAGGCAAGCAAGGTCACGCGTCTGTTGTATTCGGTCACGTGACCGCGTGCAACCACGAGAAGCTAATCTCCATAGACAATGCACTAGTAGAACTCCACAAAACTTGAGTCTGGAGCAGACCGCATGGCGACGAAGACGTTTGCAAACCCTCGAACAAGATATGTCTCAGGATGTGTTGGATCCAAGCGCCAAGGCATACAGCAAACGGTCACCTCTTCCGAGTTGGCAATGAACTGAACGGACCCAACGACAACTACCTACGACAACAGAAATCTAGAGCGGCCCACGGCCTCGTAAAGCAACTGGCCGTGTGCACTGCATATCGATGGATCGGCAGGTATAAATTCCTGATCTAAATCACACGAGATGACACAGCTTTCTGTCTCAGACTTGAAACTTCCTCTGGCGATATACATCTCTGTAAGTTTTGGGTCTCTGTCACAGACTGGGTCGTCGTGGTGATGATTGTGCTCTGCAGATACAAAACCAATGTTTATACCAAGCTGTGCCGCTTTCCCATTCTATCATGCAAAAGCAGACGTTATCCTACGTTCATCTGATAACATCGATTTCCATGTCTTCAAACTCTTCCTCTCCGTCGCATCTCCATTTTTCGAAACTCTCTTCGACATCCCGCAGCCCACCGAAGAAACCGAGGAACAGGAAACCAAGGATGGTCTCGCTGTCATCCCAGTTTCGGAGGACGGCAATACTCTTGACGCCCTCCTCCGCTTCTGTTATCCATGCACTCTAGCACAGGACCCCAACCTCGATAAATTGAAGAACATTTTGGACGTCTTTGATGCAGCCAGGAAGTACTCCATTGACGCTGTCGAGAGGAAGATCGGACAAGCCCTTTCAAACCCCAAATTACTTGAGGCTGAGCCTTTACGGTGTTTTGCAATTGCACATCACGGTCAGTTGCGAGATGAGACCCTGCTTGCCGCCAGGCACACCCTGGGGCAGCCTCTCATTCCCTCGTGGTTCGAGGGGATCGAGCTGCTCACCGCGGCTGACCTGCTTGCGCTACTCACTTATCATCGGAAATGCGGAGACGCTGCCTACGCGCTGAAGGCGGATACCTCCTGGATCCGAACCCATTATGGGGACTCTAAAGCCTGCTCGTGGATTTCTGGCCAATCTACTTATGACGGCCGTGGCCCCCATTCCGAGTGTGGATGCCTCAAAAAAAAGAGAGCGAAACACAAGGTGTTTTCTGGCGAGACACTTCAGTGGTGGGAGGACTTTATGGAGAAAACTTTCCAGGCGCTGCGGGACAAGCCGTGTGGAGCAACCATAGTGACCTCTGCTGAGGAGACTGTGAAATATGTCAAAGGACTGAATTGCAACGCCTGCTCTCCCCAGGTTACACACGGCATGCGCGATTTTTCAGCTCTGTTCGTGCGCAAAGTGGAGGAGGAAGTGTCCAAAGTGAGTCATCCCCTGGCCGTATATGAGGTTTGTCAAGACGATTCTTTGCGTAACAGATGACGCTGGAGCTGAAGTTCTGATTCATGCAAACATGGATATGATAGATTTGAAAGGGAGGGTTCGGCTTATCCACTCCATTGCCAGTGATGTTGATGAGATACGTATGACTCGGGCTCCCTGACTTGCATTGGGCTTAGAAAGGCGTGACATCGTTGATGGTCACGGAAAAACCAAACTTCAAGTTGAAAGGTGTTCATAACAAGTTCAAGTTAGCCAATGGCGGCCATGCTGACTGCATGCAAAAGATTTGTTCTGTTACTTACTTTACGAATGAATGTGACGGTGTTTAGTCTCCCGTGAACAGTCTACTTGGGAGGAAGGTTCGGGAAGAGAAAACATGACTCACCGCTGGTCAATGTTCAGATCTATGGCTCAGATCCCAGCTGCAAGTGTTTCCACAAGTCCCCAACACTCATAATATATAAATGCAATCGGGTCTGTAGCTATAAATCCAGCACATAAACAACTCCCCAGCTTGTCTTCGATGAAATAGCAGCCCGATCTGTAAATCAATAAGATTTGGTCTTGAGTTGAATCTATTACTTAGAACTTAGAAGGGTGCAGGTTGATAGTCTCATCCAATGGAACAGCGAGCCCCGATCCTTTTCATATCCTGCATTTCGCACAGCTCACTGAGCCCGTGTGTTGAACGTTGAACCACTGGGAAATAAGAATGGACGATAATATTGCTAGAATATCACTCGCTGCGCCTCTGTTAGATTCAGTCATGTGATTGTGTCATAGCACACTACTACCAAGGCCGATGCCCTTCATAATCATCACTGCCAGTGCACAAGAAGCTAGTCTCCGTAGACAATGCACTGGCCGCAGTCGACCTACCCCGAGTCGGAGGCGGGATACATGGTGACCAGGTACTTTACAATCTCCTAGACGAAACATGTCTCAAGATGGTGATCTGGAGCTTGGATCCAAAGCGCCAAGGCATATATAGCGAACGGTTTTCTTTCGAGTTGGTGCCGAAATTGAATGGGCCCGACGACAAATACCTACGCCGGCAGAGGTCTAGAGTTCAGAGCGATTTGCGGTTTCTTAAAGCAACTGACCGCGTGCACTACACGTGTGGACCTGCACTGGGCCTGCAGGTATAAATCCTTAGCCTCGCTCACACGAGACGACTTAACTTTATGTCCCATACTTCCTCTGACGATATCCATCTCAGTGAGTTGTGATAGTTCTGTCACAGACTGGGTCGTTATGATGATGTTTGTGCTCTGCAGAAATCAAAACGAATGTCTATATCAACTTACGCCGCTTCTCCGTTCGATCATGCAAAAGCAGATGTCATCCTACGTTCATCTGATAACATCGATTTCCGTGTCTTCAAACTCTTCCTCTCCCTCGCATCTCCATTTTTCGAAACTCTCTTCGAGATTCCGCAGCCCACCGAAGAAACCAAGGAACAGGAAACCAAGGATGGTCTCGCTGTCATCCCAGTTTCGGAGGACGGCAATACTCTTGACGCCCTCCTCCGCTTCTGTTACCCATGCACTCTAGCAGAGGACCCCAACCTCGATAAATTGAAGGACGTTGTGGACGTCTTTGATGCAGCCAAGAAGTACTCTATTGACGCTATCGAGAGGAAGGTCGGACAAGCCCTTTCAAACCCCAAATTACTTGAGGCTGAGCCTTTACGGTGTTTTGCAATTGCACATCACAGACAGTTGCGAGATGTGACCCTGCTTGCCGCTAGGCACACCCTGGGGCAGCCTCTCATTCCCTCGTGGTTCGAGGGGATCGAGCTGCTCACCGCGGCTGACCTGCTTGCGCTACTCACTTATCATCG
>KN825456.1:0-18579 GCA_000827395.1 Paxillus rubicundulus Ve08.2h10 | reverse complement strand
TGTTCAAATAGCAGCCGCATGTAAACGTTGACTTTGGTCCTTCCCAACATTTTCCTGGTTTCAACTGCATGCACGGCGAAGCGATAAAGCGAAAGAGCCAATATAAGAAGATCGAATAATCCCACAGGAATGCCACCGTAGATAGGAAACATCACGTTTCGGCCTAGTTGAATCGAGCAGATGGTATCGTCGGCCAGATTAGCGGTTGAAACTGAGTGAGGAGGCAACTCAATATAAAGTAGACACCGACAGGTGCTCGAATACTCACAGATGAGATCAGTGTGAGGACCTATCCAGAGGAAGTACATGATGAATTGCTCGATGACGACCAGAAAGTACAGGAACGATAGAATGTACATCGTCCTCTTAGGGTGATTGAACATGACCGCGACGCGTAGAATCATGATGGCTTCCAGTCAGATCAAAAGTGAACATTCTGATATTCAGACACCTGGAATTTACGAACCTTTCGTCACAAAAATGTAGATTAGCCCTCCCCATATAAGGATATGGAACATGGCAACGCCTGAAAGAAAGCTTTAAAAAATGTCTACTGGTGGTGGAATGTGCATACATCTGTTATTTCACCCCAAAATTCACTGTAGAGGCATCGGGTCAAGAACAAGATAGCACTCACGCCTGTGACTCGGTCAGTTACTAGCAGTCTCGTCAGTGGAACGCCTGACCAGTTTTGAGATGAATATAACGCCGATTCCTGACACTACATGCAGATTATTTACCAAGAACTTTTCGAAAGTTGTATCACGTACAGAATCCATTACCACTGAATGTCTCCGTTAGCAGTTTGCGGTGCGAGATATGAGGAAGATTGAGACATACATTGCAAGTGCAAGTCCGAGATATCGGGCCTAGAAGTAGTGCTCTCAAGAGATCTACCCGCTCAATGTTCCGTCGGCACTTACCGCGATGAAGAGTATTGACATCACGGACCAGGACTTCCCCTAGGCAGGGTTGATGAACACTCTTGAAGAAATCGATGTGACGTACCCAGATCAGATCTACCTGGGGCACGGGGTGAAACAAGTGCAAGCAAACAGCCAGCCAACTCACCTCGCGCGAGAACGTAAGAACTAAGAAAGTGATGAGTGACAGTAGGATACGGCAAGATCGAGTTCCCTACTGTAGTCGTAGCAAACTGCCGCCGCACCAGCGACTTTTCACAGTGCATGATTACCAAACAGCAATTCACGTGCCAAGTGAGAAGGCGGCTATTACTCAGGCTCGATGTTCGCACCCACCACTCATATAATCAAGTAATTGGAAGCCATTGAGTAGGGCACCGAGAGACGACATGGGGACGCAGGGTTTCTGAGAGACTTATCATCGGAGTCGTTGCGCAACGGCATTAGTTATACGAAATGCCAAACCCAGGCCGAGATGACCACCGATGTGGTGTGGCGTAGCCTCCACGCCAAGGAAGGGAAAGCTATGTCGTCTGTTCCGGCTCGCTCCACATGCACTGCACATGACTGCGAAATGAATATGTGCCAAGTATACTGCGCAATGAATAGGTTTGGATGGCCATGGAAAGCCGTTTGAAAGGTGTTGTAGGTTTGGACCATCGACCCCACTACCACGATGCCAGATGACACAGGGAACTTAGAATGATCGAGAGGAAGTTGATCTGTGTTCGACTGACCAGCCTACTTGAAAGAGCAGTACGCAGCCAACGGCAGGCCCCGAGAACCGGGCGCCACAGGGGAAGGGCGGGGAAAGGAGATCGCAGCAGAACGGTGCAACCGTGAGTATGGCCCGAAATGACGCATTCTTGTGTGGTCTAGGGAGTGGCACAGACGGAGAAATCCTATATCACGCCCGTATGAAAAGACTGAGTATATGGCTGAACAACGCGCTCGCGAATGAACAAAACGGCGTGAATGAAGTGACTTACTATGAAGCACATCGGGGCTATCATTGGCATGAGTCGCCACAGACCCGCAAGTCGATTCTGCGCCAGAGAAGTTGGTCCCTCGTGTTTTTGTAATGGAAGGTGCGACACTGTGGTCCATCCGCTCTTCGATGCCATACATTTCCTGCTTTTGCGGACAGGCACCGAAATCAAGTTGGCCGCGCCGATGGTAGCGGCTGCTAGTGGATTCGGTGCGCATTCGCTCGAGATGCTTTGAGAGCGTCGAGGACAAGCACGGTCTTACAAACACTCCCGCTGGTGGCCTGACAAGGAGACAGTCGGAACTCGGAAAGTGGGGGCGTGGAAGACGGAAAAGAGCTAGCTATGTCTCGAAGACTCCTTGCCCGTTTACCGCACCGACCAATGATGACTACTAGTACTATACCCCATGTACTGTACTAGTACTACTGTGGGACCAGTGTGGCATAGGGCGGCACAGCTGTGGTGACTGTACTTACTGCTTCGCTGGTTTGAAACCAACTTGGATGCGTGGCCTGATTCCGCCTGACACTCAAGTTGTTCGTGAAATAACACTTTACTTGATTCAGGTTGCAGATTTCGCAGCATCGTTGCACCGCGCACTGCCTCGTCGTCACGGTGATGAGTCTCGACGCTGACGGAAGCCTCCCGTACAGCGTACTCGTTTGAGAATTGGAAATCGCACTGGGTTATTCGTGAGTCCTCTCTGTCAGCGCGTGCCAGACTCTGAAGCCGCCTGCTAAGCATCTCTTCGTCAGATCCGATTATCTTAATTTTGCCAGGATCTTCGACTGATACTAATAGCCGGTCTGCCACCATACACAGGCACAGTTGCTTGGTCAAGCAATGAGCTATAAAATGTGTGCCCACAAAAAGGCGATTGCAGCACAAAGCAGCCTCACAAACCTCTCCTCGCCTCTGCACCCAACACCCAAACAGAATCATGATGCATTTCGCTTTCACATTGTCCCTCTTTGCTCTTCTTGTATCCAACTCGGTTGTGGCTTTGCCCGCTGCTGGGGCTACAGTTTCGTCAGCAGCGCCTGAGACAATGCTTGAGCGTCGCGGCCCTGCCAGTGACTGCTTGCCTGTGTATATTGGCGAGTGCATCTCTCCATATTGAAGGCCGCAGGTAGGCTTCTGTCATGGATCCCGCTGTCTTACAATGACAGAATGAACGTTGTAACCAAACAGACAGGGAAACAAATAAATACAAGTCAACCTAATGCAGAAGCAGAGTACACCGGATTCTTGTCCTTGGCAGATGGGGCTGCAGGCACACAGATTAATCTTGAAACATGGGGAATGCAGCATAGTGGCAATGAAAAACTCTTCCAATAATATAATACACCTTTAACTGGAAAACTCTCGTCAGCGTGACTTGAGATTCTAAGACGGAGAGGCACAATCAAATATGACCACTTTATCAAACTTCATCTCTGTGCAATCTCGGCTGATTATTTTGGCTGATTTCAGGTTCAAATCAAAAACGGTGCAAGCCCCGACACTGTGGGAAGTAGAATCAATGAAAAAAAAAGTGATCTGATACACTGAATTTTAGTAGAGACATACAATAAAAATCAGAAATTCAACACTGGAATTCATTGATTGCAGAATTACTGGAATGCGCAAAATCCTGCCTGAATATCAGACAAGAATGCACTGAAGTCTGTCATTCGGTGTCACTATTGAATATATCAATCGGACGGTTCCCTCGTAAGGGGTAAGAGAACGCTCACATAATCACCTACTTGGAATTCTGTCGTTGTTCGTCCTCGCGCCTCAGTGACTTCTACCAAGTTCCACTGAATCTCATATTGCTGCAGTCACTGAATCCTAGCCAGTATATCATTGAATATGAGTGGCTAATTTACTGAATCTTAGCTTGGAACGGACTGAATAAAAACTGTCATTATCACTAGATTACTAGATTATACAGGGGTTTTGTGGCACAAACAATCAATAATTGTAGGTGCCAATGCAACAATGAGTATGCCTGATGCCCAAGTAGAACTCATGTGAGGATTTAGACATACTCAGCAGGGTGATGCAAACAAGTGATATATGCAGGTGGGAGATCAATGGTGAGGTCAGGTGTGGTTCTGGGGCCAAGTCCCCATGTCACTTGATGTGTGCTGATCATTTTTGTTGGGATTTGTTGGTGATTGCACTCGTTCTCTCACTTGCCCCCTCAATCAACACATCACTGCACATCTCCTCAATGCCTTGACTCCCCTCAGTGCTTCTGGTGTTTGTTGTCAGCCTCATCCCTTTGTCAATATTCTTCTCCCTGACCTCATCTCTGGCACTGACTGCCTACCTGTGTCCCATGGCCACTCCTGGGCTTGACTTCTTGTCATACATTGTCTGTATTGACTTTATTGGTGAGTTTATTGCCTAGAAGTGGATTCCACCTGCTTGAATGGCAGCTTAGGAGTAGTTGGAGGTGGTGGTGATGTTGACTTGAACCTCAGGTACTACATCAGGAAATCCTCAATTCGCATCCAGTGAGCCATGTCATGGTGCAGGTGAGACCACCCAGCTTGACAGATTGGCAAGCCAAACCAAGGGAACAAATGCAATGAGTGGGTGGGCAGCAAAAGTTGTGACTTGTGAGCCTCTTGAGCAGGCTTTTCCTTCACACAGCAGTCAGAGCAGTGGGGCTACAGTTGGTGCAGCACCATAGCTCTTATCCCTGTTGAATGGCAGCTGTACTGGCACAGCATTTTCACTTTGCCCCTCAGCCATGGGCTGCAGTGAGACATGATGGTTTTCCAGGTTTGTGAGGATAGATAAGAATTCATTGATATTTTACCTGAATACAGAAAGTGCATACCCCTGAATCACTGAATATTGTTGATGGCAGTTTCAGTGACTGATACAATGAATATCAGTGTATTTAATACCCACAGTGTCAAGTAGAAGGTGTTGGCAACAAGCATTTCCATAAGCTTGAATTCAAGTCCTTTTTTTGAACAGTTAGTTGGAGTGCAAAATGTTTGTAATGCAGCCTGCCATGCATCAAGATGTGTTGGAGATAGTGTTCACCCTACCAGAATGTACCAGTCTGACTTTTGCCACTCTTTTGAACAGTACTACACATGTCCATGCATATTGATGCTTAGTGGCCATGGAAAATCAGAAAATAATGTAATACTTTGAGACAGTGAGATACATGAGATGGTATTGTTAAGGGGGCTGGGGTTTGGGAAAAAAACCCAAAGGGTTTTCTGGCCTGAAGTGAGGCCCAAACCTAAGAGTCAATATGAGCTATTTTCCCATGGGTTAGGAGCCTAGTGACACATGCAATGAAGCTTGATGCCCTGATGTGAGGAGGTAGGCTCACCTGGATCACCTGCACATGGGAGGTATGGTGTAGCATGTGATCCATTCCATGATCTCTGGATGTTCATGAAGGTATGGGGCGAGAATCATGGCATGTTGGCATAGGTAGATAGTGAAAGAGTCCCCCACCCATAAACCCATGGTTTTGACTACATCAAACAGAGTGCCTTTGAGGAGGTAGTGTAGGGTGCCTCCAATATGCAAGCTATGACCTTTGAGGTTGGGTAAACCATGTGCAGTGGCAAGTGTGGTGATGCATTTGGTGACTCCTGTTTTTGAAAGTGGGTGCACACCTGTGGTTGGGTGTGTCCATGAGAAAAGGTGTGAGTCTGGGGGAGTGGGGTTGATGGTGAGATGGTTGTCAAGGGCTCTTATGGGGTCTGTGATGCAGTTGATGGGTGCACATTTTGTGGTTGGTAGGTGGAACATTACTACTTGTAAGCCATTTGCATCTTGCATGCACAGGACATGCATTTGTGTTATGTACTTGGAGGGATCAAACTTGCTGATAGCTGGGACTGTGAATTCTCCAAGCCTCACTATGCAGTAGAGTGTTACTATGATGCATGTGAAGATGGCCGCATCTCAGGGTTCTGTGGTATCCATGTAATTGAGGAGGCACTTGAGGACATCCAGTTTGAATGGTTCTCATTTGGAGTGTTTTGATGATAGGGGGGCAAGCCTTGAGGCTTCTTCAAGGATGGCTTTGAGTTCATCTGTGTTGATCTGCCAGGGAAGGCCATGGAGTAGGTGCCATGCTCATAGTCCAGCTGCATAATTGGCTAGAGCGGATCCAGAGTATGTACCTGTGCAGCTTGATAGGAATGTGAGGAGAAAGTTGGTGGATATGGGGCACTGTTGGGGTTCTGTGATGTAGTGAAGGTCACAGTACACATGGTAACCAGTAAACCAGCTCTGTACATCTCCTTTGTCTTTTCTACCCATGATACTCCTATGAATTCTAGGATCTGGTTGAGCTGTTCTTCTGTGATGGTTGGGGCAGATTTGTTTGTAGCAGCAGTCACTACACAGGCTGTGTTGTTTAATGGGAGCCATAGGCAAAGGTGATCTCTAGCAAAACATTGGGGGCAGAGAGGTGAGGGACAAGGGGTTAGGCCATTTTTGTATAGTTGAGGGATGGAGGGGATCTGTGGGGTGGTGACATTTCTGGGAAGGGGGGAGTTGAATCATGTGTGGTCCATACTGCAGTCATCAGTAGTGATGAAGCCTCTCTTGCACAGTATGATCTTCATCGTCCCTGATTGATCTGGTGCATTCTCTGGCTTCTTGTTCAAGATGAACACAATTAATGATATTGACTGCTGGGGTCTTATAGGCTCCTTCTCAGAGCAGGTGGAGCTCAGTAGGGGTGAGGTTTTCTGTTGCATCAATGATGAATTGGAGAAGTTGTTTGGGAATGGGGATGTGTGGGAGAAGAAAGGATTGTGAACCATATTTTCCACAGGAAGGTTTATCTGCTGGGTTGGCTTCACTAGGTACATATTGTGTGTGTACTTGGATTCAACGAGGGGATTTAGTAAGGAATGAGTGGATACATTTGAAGATAGTGTTGATGTCTGAGTTATCATGATGGCCATTTCACCACTCTTCAATGATTCCAATGTTGTCTCCATAGATGATGGCACACGTGTTTGGTTGTGTGAGAGTGTTGAGTGTGTGGATGAGTAATTTGAAACCCACTGCCTCAGCCCAGCCAATGTCTCTGGAGCTTCCTTGCATGGTTTCCCACCCTGGGATGAGTTGCCAGGCACACCAGTGGCCACTGATGACAATGCCAATGCCCATGCCCAAGCTAGCATCTGAGAATGCAAATGCCTAGAGGTCTGTAAAGGGTTGGGGGGGTTCAATGGGGCAGGAAACTTGACCTGTTTGCAGCTTATCCATCCATCAATTGAGGTCTTCAGCTATGGATGTTATGGGTTGGTGTGGCATAAAGGGTTTCTTTGTGCACACACACAGCATGCACTCCAAACCTGTGAGGTAAGCTCTGCCTTGTGGGAGAGTGGATGAGGCATGTAGGAGTTTACTGTGTAGTTCTCTTATGTCTTGCAGAATGTGTGTTTGCCTTTTCCACCACATATGGAGAGCTTTCAGATATTTGTCAGCTTTCTTGGGGCTAAGGGATATGGTGTGAGATTGCAAGTTCCATAGGAAACCAATGTAGACTGTTGATGCCTGGAACAATTGATCTTTTGAAGTTTCCAAAGGAATTCTGAGGTTGGCTGAGACTCTGTCAATGGCTGCAAGGTTATAGGGAAATCACTTGTTGTGCTCGGTTCATACTGAAGATGTAGATAAGTCTGTGATCAGGCATGGGCAGTCCATGATGGACTCTTTGATGCTTCCATCATGGAGCTCTCAGCCACCATATTAAATGTGGCTGCCAGTGCAGTGTATACCTGATTTGGTGAGTTCTTGGTGCCACTCTTGCCTCATGGTATTATAGCTATCCCTGTGGATGAGTAATATGTGGAAGAAGATATGATCATCTACCCATTTGTCAAGAGGTCCTATGCTGTTCCATCTTATGATTTCCACTCCTTCATCTGCGATGTGGCCATAAATGCCTGCCAAGGGGGTGGCCCTGAAAGCAGTGCAGGTGTCAATGCAACCTTCAGAGTCTGATGTTCAGATGACTGCTGCAGGCCATTGGGATGGGTGCAGGGGTACTGTTCAGTATGCTTCTGCAATGTCTTGGGTGGCAGCTTCTGAGCTAGGGGGGAGGTGGGATATATGGAGGTATATGACCAAGAATTTACAGATGGGCTTGGACAGAAAGGGGAAGGAGAAATCAGGAAGGAGAAATTCTGTACTAGGCAGAATTTGCCTGGACATCCTTGCTCCAAAATGATGGAGAGTGGGGAGGATTGTAAGAGGCCTAGTACAGAAATTATTGTAGATAAAGGGAAATGATGTATGTATCTGCCTTTGATTACTTCCTTATCTATGATCTTATTAGGTTCTTCTTCATAAAGGGTAACTGAATCTTTATTGGTGGGACTCTGTACATAGGTCGTAAGTGGAAATCTAATTTAAAACTGTGCCTAAAACCATCTGGTAGTTTATGGAAATGATCTAAAAGATTTGCATCTTGTAGGGCAAGTTCCCATGCATCTACCTTATAGGGAGTTCTTGGATGCACACTTCTGTGCATGAACACAGTGTTGAGCTCCATGGGTGGTGGCTCCACAGCCAGAGCAGAAATTCTTGGCATGATGTTTGTCAGGGCAGCTGTCTTCTTTCTGCCATCTGGAGCAGATGGCTTGACCATCTTTGGCATGCAAGTCAGTGTGGACCTGTTCTGCAAAGACTTTGTGAGCATTGTCCATGTATGTGTGGCTTTGCAGTGGATGACATCATGTTGGTGATGGCCAAGACAGAACAAGCAGGCTGGGTAGTCCTGTGAGTTGTGGTGTGGGTTGGGGTTGTTTCAAAAGCTGCATAGCTTCTTGAAGTTGTCTTATTCCCCTTTTGGATACTGCTGACTTGGAGGGGGAAACAGGGTGTTTTTGCCCACTTGCTGAATGAGTGTGACTGTATGACAAGGATGACAGTGCACGGCTTTGGGCTATTATCACCAGGTATTTCTCATTGGTCTGAGGTTTGACCCAATGGTGGGTCAGGTGCCCAAAGAAGGAGGTGCAGCTAGCCACAGTGGGATGATGACCCAGGTGGGGGGGATAGCACAGGTGGCCAGGTAGCACATGGGTGGGTGCCATGGTAGAGAGTAGATGGTGATGGTTTGGGCAGACACCAAATGTCCCATTTGGGCAGGTGCCAAATGGATGTAGGAGGGGGGAAATGAGGGAAATGGGGGGAATGAGGAATGAGAGTGGTTGGGTAGGATGTTTAGCACTTCATTTATGATGAAATGGGGTGGGTGCTTACTGGTCTGAGCTGGTCAAGCTGGAGGTTCTTTTCTTGGAGGACAAGGTTGTCTTGGGCTTCATCAAGGAGGCCTTGGTTGAGCATCTCAAGGCTGAAGCCATGCTTGGTGCCTACTGTGAGGTGCCACCTGCAGTGCTGTTGGCCTTGGTATACTAGGAGGGCCTGTTTGTGGTATGTGAAACAGAAATGGTGCCAGTGGTGGTTTTCTAGGGCTGACCAGAAATTGATGTGCATTTCAATGCAATCATTTGGCCATTCATGGTCTTTCATGGCTTCAAGCATGCAAATGGCTTCTTCTGTGAATTGTTCCCAAGTCAGGTCTTTGTGTGAGATGACAACAGCTTTGTCTTTGGTGATTGAAGAGGCAATGAAGGAGTGGTTGCCATCTGGTCCTTGCATGAGTGTCATGGAAGAATTGTTGAAGGTGAACAAGCCAGAATTTTCTGCTTCAGCAAGGCCTTCATTCATGAAGTACCACAATGCACAGAAATCTGTGCACTTGAGTTTTCATATGGCTACTTGGGCAAGGAGTACTAGGGGTTCTGATGGTACTGCAACTTTCCAGATGGGCACAAATTTTACTTTGTTCTTCTTACACTCTTCGCAAAGAATCTGGGCTTCTTCTTCTGCTCCTCTCTCAGCTTCTTCAGCAGCTTGTGCTTCTTCAGCTAATCTTGCTGTCCACCATTGTCTTTGTCGTTGTTGTAAGCCCAAACATTGGTGAGGATAGCCGCTGCTTGTGCGTCGTTGGTGTGGTCATTGACAAGCCTTTGTCTGGCATCTGCGAATTCGTCAGTGGTGTAGTCAGGTTGAACTGCATGGTTAGGGTTGTCCATGGGTAAAGGCATGTTGTGGTTGACAAGGAATTGAGGATGTTGGACAGCATTCAACTGACTACTCTGACTGCAATGTGAGTGGAAGCAAGAAGTTCGTGCCACTTCGCTTACTCAAGCATAGACTATATTCTACGTTCGCCTCGTCCCTCGGCTAACGTAGAAAGCCATCAATGAAAGTGTTCCAGCCAGTACCAATATCGCCTGGTACCCCTGTAACAAGGTTTACATGAATACATACAGTTAGTCATCAGTAACAGCGTGTACGACCTCCGGCCCTTCTTTCTTTGAGTTCTGGGTATCCACACGAGGAGGAATGACATCCATTAATCCATACTCCTCACCTCTTGGACCGTCAGACCATGTAGAGGGTGAATCCGAATGTGAATGCGAGTGCGAAGGCTGGAGAGGGTCGCTGCCTACGTACAATTCACTTGATTTCCAGCGATGGCCCTTGAAGCCGAGGACAAGTCGAGGGAAGAGCACGTAGGGCACAGTGGAACAATACAAGCCTGCCAGAACGAGGTACAACGTCTAAAGGGAAATCAAGGTGTCACTGCAGGTGCACGAACCCAATCAAGGCTACTCACTGAAGACGAAAATGACATTCCATCTGCAAGCCCCTTTGCGACCGTGTTACTGTGGCTGGTATGAGTATTGCGTGATTAAATGACGCTAAGAAGACAGCTGGCCTCACA
Source organism: Paxillus rubicundulus Ve08.2h10 (assembly GCA_000827395.1). Taxonomy (NCBI): domain Eukaryota; kingdom Fungi; phylum Basidiomycota; class Agaricomycetes; order Boletales; family Paxillaceae; genus Paxillus; species Paxillus rubicundulus. Next base: position 7,885 of record KN825456.1, on the reverse strand, counting down.
GGACAAAGTAGAGAACACTGTGTTCAAACAGCAGCCGCATGTAAACGTTGACTTTCGTCCTTCCCAACATTTTCCTGGTTTCAATTACGTGTACAGCAAAGCGATAAAGAGAAAGGGCCAATATAAGAAGGTCGAATAAGCCCCCAGGAATGCCCCCATATACGGGAAACATCACGCTTCGGCCTAGCTGAATCGAGCAGACAGCATCGTCGACCAAAGTAACAGTTGAGACTGAGTGAGAAACCAAGTCAGTATAAAGTGGACATGAACAAGTGTTCGCATACTCGCCGATGAGACCACTGTGAGGACCTATCCATAGAAAGGCGACGATAAATGCCTCAATGGCAACAAGGGAGTACAGGAGCGATAGGATATAAGTCATCCGCTTAGCGTCATTGAACATAACCGCGACACGTAGGATCATGATTGCTTCGAGTCGGATCAAGAGTGAACATCCTGATATGCAGACACTTGGAAGTTGCAAACCTTTCGCCACCATGGCATAGATGAACCCTCCCCACGCAAGGAATTGGATCATAGCGACGCCTAAAAACATTTTTAAAAAGCATCTTCCAGTGATGGAATGTGCATACATCTGTTGTTTTACCCAAAATGTCGCTGTAGAAGTGGTGTGTCAAGAACAAACCAGTACTCACGCCTGTGGCTCAGTCAATTACTAGTAATCTCATCAGAGTGGAACGCCTGACCGGTTGGGACATAGATAAAACGCCGATTCCTGACACTACATGGAGATTATTCACCAAGGACCTTTTCGAAAGTTGTATGACATACAGAATCCATTACCACTGAATGTTCCCGTTAGCGGCTTGTAGTGCGAAACATGAGGACGATTGACACGTACATGGCAAGTACAAGTCCGAGATACCGCGACTGATAAGATAACGCTCATCAGGCGGTCTGCCGGCTCAATGCTCCGCGAGCACTTACCACCATAAAGAGGGTTGACATCACGGACCAGGACCTCCCCTAGGCTGGGTTGACGAACACTCTCTTGAAGAAATCGATGTGACGTACCCAGATCAGATCTACCTGGGGCACGGGATGGGAAACACGCCCAAGCAAAAAGCCAACCAACTCACCTCGCGCGAGAACATAAGAACTAAGAAAGTGATCCATCATAGTAGGATGAAACGGGATTGACGTCCATACCGTAGTCGTAGCAAACTGCCACCGCACCGGCGACTTGTCACAAAGAACGGTCATCGGACGACAATTCACGCGCAAAGTGAGAGGGCGGCCAATGTTTAATGAGCTTGATGTTCGCACTCACCAGCCGTATAATCAAGTAATTTCAGACTGCCAAGTAGGGCAACCAAAGACGACATGAGGACGTCGGGTTTCTGAGAGAGTCGTTGTCAATGGTCGAAGTTATACGGAATTCCAAACACTAGTACTTAGCTGGAGAAATTTACCGCCTGGGCCATTGAGTTGTCACGTAGCTTGAATGGCAGTGCCAGATGCTTACATAAGAAGAAGGTGACTGGTCGCGCCGATACCCACCTAAAAAGTCATCATTGATCACCATCACTGACATTACAGCTTATACTCGACCCCGTTCAAGGACACGACTTCCCACCCTGTCACACACGAGCCTCCACTTGCAGAACAGCCGTTTTGCGCGACCTTGAGGACGAGAGCTGCAATCATCAATCAACCCTTTCTATCCGGTATCGACACCAGTACTCACCTTCATACTGTCCTCCTTGATTTCGTCGCACACGTTGATTGGAGACTGACAATGCGCCACCTCTTGCGCTGAAAAAACAATGGTTCCCGAAAGATTCAGAAGGAGCGGTGTTTCAAGGTCCTGAGCCAATCTTGAGTGCGATCATCAAGGATCACCCAAGGACCTCGTTCTCTCCATCTAGCAATAGTCCCTCAGCAGCGCCACCTTCTGCGGGAGATAGTTCATCACAGCCAAGAGACCCTGGGACGGCATAGTTGCTTCGAGGCGAACGAACGCAGAAACGAGCGCCAATCCACATGAATCTCTCCCAGCCAATACTGAACCTACCCCTTCCTGAACCTACCCCTCCACAGAATGACCATAAGCTACATATTAGTAAGTTCCGTAACGTTTCCTGTCATCGTTGTACACGCAGCGTCACCATCAAAGACAGCGAAGCACTCCTGTCCATCATTTACTGGTCGCCGACGGCAGTTTTTTGATCCACAATGGCTCTGATCAAGGATGTCTGGAGAGACTCGAATCGACAGCGGGAGCTTGAGCAAGAGATACCATTTTGACTGTGACTGCCCCTCATTGGAGTCGCAGCGTGCTTTTATCAATAGTAACAGCGTATACATACATCGTGTCTCTTAGAGGATGTAGGCACTCAAAGGGTGTACCTGAAGCGCGTTGCTCGAGAACATGTCGACGAGGCCCCTCCTTCCTCCTTCCACCCGTCATTCTGTCCCTGCTGTTTCTCCTTCTCAAGCAGTTCTTCGCGATCTAACTGGGCATTCATGCGTTTGTAAGTGCGGACTATGAGCAGAATCGCTATCAGTCCAATGCTTATGAACATGATCTCCAAGCCATCTAAAAAAGTTCGGAGCTTCAGCACCCCGAAACAAGGGATCGTTTTGGAGACTTACGTCCGAGTAAATACCGAGGTGAGTCCTGACTACGGAAGATGTTGCACGCCGCCGCGCCTCCCATGTTACTCACACTAATTTGCAACGCCATGCCGACCGCGCGCTTGTATTTTCCGCGCAGGTTATTGGCTAACCTGTCAGTATTAACGACGTGGTTCAATTACCGTTTCGTTGGAGACAAATACGTGGTGAAAGACGAAATATGGCTGACCAGCTGATAGATCCAGGAGCAACGGCGTAGGTTCCTATGACGCACAAGTACGTCCCGAAATATTTAATGTGAGATGGGGCGTTTGAGATGTTGATGATGTATCCCAGCAGAGCGATCAACTGTCCAGCGAATATGAATGGCGAGCGGAGCTTGATCTTGTCCGAGAAGTGTGCGAACACCAAAATGGTGACAGCTCATCAGGGCGTTAGCTTTCCTTCCAAGTGAAAAAGAGCTCGATCCTCCACTCACTGGCGATCGCGTAAGGAGGAATAGTGAGTAACTGACTGAAGGATGTGCTATATCCGAAACTACTCGAGGTCAGTGGAGAGGACTGCGGTACATGAGGGCAGACAGTACTTGTTGATGATGGTCCTATCGAGAAGCTGATTAGTAGATACTGACCATGTTGTTCAACAGTACGTACGGCAAGAAGTACGTGATTCCATATACTGAGACACAATCAGCACTTGCCGTTCGATGCTTTCAAGGTACTCACGAGGAGTCGTAATGGAAGCTTGAACCATGGCCAGTGCCCATACCTGGGCAGAAGTGCTGAGCGTGTCCACCCTCTATGGAAAGGACCACGGCATACCTGCCAGTCAGTGAATGCAGCCCAAATCTGTTGGGACATGGGATGCTCCTCGTCTTGTGCTTCATCACGTTCTGTGCACAAGTCAGAGTTAGTGAAGATAACGACGATGCTATCCTGAGATCCTGCCTCGTGTTTCAATGACGAACGATCGCTCTTCAGCTGTCAGGAACTTTGCAGTGGAAGGATAATCGACCATGACTTCAGTGCACGTGAGTGGATCACATATATAAGATACAGAGAAAAATGCGTGCTCACCGAAAGTTGCGATTAACGCAACAAGTATCGTTATAACCCCCTCCAAAATCTCAACAGAATGATACATATTCAGCATTCTGAAGCCAGATCATAGCGTGAACTTACGAAGATCCAGGACCATCCTTCGAGACCGCCGAGACCATCCATATGGTTGATAGCATATGCCAGAAGTCCCGAAAACGCTCCTGAGTATCCTGGTGAGGATCCTAGCAATGAAAAATGGTGCCTCGGCATTACCAGCCAGACCCGCTGCCCCTAACATCAAAGCCAGGCGGTACTGGTACATGTATTTTGGATACCACATTGTGAGGCTGGGATATCGTGTTAACATTGTGGAACATAGCAGAAATATTCTTACTAGTACGCGACGCCGGGCAAGAACCCAGCCTCTGCAACACCAAGACATACGCGCACACCCACTAGTTGAGGGTAGCTGTAGGGCAATTAGCGAGAGATTAATCTGAAGACACTGTACTGACGTCTTCACGAAACCCATGAGCATCCTTCAAGGAGTGGTGAATCAGTGCCTCAATATTACAACAGATGATAGAGCCTTACATGACAAGGCCCCATAGGACCTGACACTGGAGTAAGCTCCATGCTCGAGTGAAGGAAAGCGCGCACTTACGGTGATCCCTGGAAGCCATCTGGGGTTTGGGTCAGTCGATGACGCCTCCGTGGGTGAGATACACTTGCCTGGACGGTCGTATCACTTGGATTACGAGACTTGACGGTACATGTCCGTATGAGACGAACAAAACAGGGAAGAGATAAGGCTCACTTTGATGGGAACTCGAAAAGACTATATGGCTGAATGATGCGCTCGTGAATAACATAAAAAGCGTGAATGAAGTGACTTACTATGAAGTACATTGTCTGTAAACATATCCGTCAGCAATCCATACGACAGAATCAGATGTTTGACTGACCAAGGCAATGTTATACTTGTTTCCGGTAAGATTCAGCTGCGTCATTAATCCGTCCAGTTTTGCGTTACCTGTGCGAACGTTAGGAGAGAATCGGGGATAGATCCAAGGCTGTTCGCACCAATATTCCCTGCACGTCAGATATGAAATGAGGAGCGCGAAAAGTTAGGCAGTGCAGCACACACCCCTATCCATGAAGGAAAACAAGTACATCAAGGCAATCATTGGCATGAGCCACAAGTCGATTTTGCGCCAGAGCTTGGCCTCTTGTGCTTCTGTAAGGACGGGTGCGATACTATGTTCCATCTTCTCTTCGCTGCCATATATTTCCTTCCTTTGCGGGGGGACTCCGATGTCAAAATGACCTTGATAGGTATCTGAGGCTGCCTTCAGCGTTGGTAGCGTGTCCATCTTCACAGGGTCACAGAAACGGGGAGGTCTGAAGCACTAAGACCGCAGCGCTGGCCTTTTGAATTAGCGTTCTTTGGAGCCCATCATGGTCAAGCTTGGCGTACACGCTTTGGTGGCTATGCAATAGGGGGGATGACATCCAGGGGAAGGCACGAAGGTTCCGATTCTACGCAAAAACAACGGAGATTAATATGTTTGTGGCCACTGTGGATTGGTCAGTGTGAACACCCGTCTAATCATCAACATTGGTCGCCTCGGCGCCCCGGCGCCTTTGGGGACCATTAAGGTGGCTTTACCTTCTTCGGCGAACCGATGTTACTCCGAGTCATGTCAGGAGTTCAGCACATCACCGATAATTTGTGATGACCCCGCGACCCAGTCAGGGAATTCAACCACGGCAGTAAAAGCTTTGACAGGAGTAGAATGAACGATATCCATGTCGAGTGACAGATACAGAAAGCCCCCAATGTCGAATAGCCTTGATTCAGCTGAATCACTTGATGCTGGGTTGATGGCTACCGTTGTTTCCACGGCGGCGCTCGGATGCTGAGATTCCTGCTTGACCAGCCAAGCGAGACGAGAATTCTCCGGAAGAGTACGGCACTGTGGTAGTATAAACAGGTGAGTAATGTCGATGCATCAGTGATCACTGCCACTAGTACTCGGGGTTGAAAAGCGACGTTTGAACGTTCAACGAAACGAGTTGTGCGACCCGAAGTTGCTTACATAAGATGCTGGAAGGCTCGGAAAAGGTTCGGATTCCGGAAGTCTGACGTTCAAAACTTCACCTTCTTCTTGACCAATAATAATGTCTTAGACTCACTCATGTTGTCGAACAAGGACCTCTCTCGCCCATCCTGCAAGTGACTACGGGTTGTCTGTCAGATGGGCCGCGACTATCCTGGAGAGTCTCATAAACACCCTGCAGCATCTTACCAATCAACCTGTCCTGCCGATTTCGAGCCTCGTTGCAAAAACCCGACGTCCTCTGCCCTTCTACCAGCTTCTCGTGGCCCGTCATCTTCAGAAACCAGCCTAAATCCTTCCGGTGCTTCCAGAAGGAAGCTGAAACATGCCCTCCTCACATCGGCGTTGTTGGATTCTCCGATTCCTGATATACACACTCAAGTACGTCCTCTGGTTGAACTCAAGATTCGATTTTGTGATTCCCTGGTGGACTGCTCGAGGCTGAGTGATGTCCATAGGATCGAAGGGTAAGGTCGAATTTCTTCGCCAAAGAAGCCACGCCCATCCTCGGAGGGAGACACGTTTCGTGAACAAGGTGGTAAGTACGTGTCAGATCGATCAATGAATTTCAGGGCGGGGTGTTCCTATGCTTGAGGGATATCACTCTAAGAGGCACTCGTAGCGTGCTTTTGTTAAGGCAGTGTACACACTGTACGTATACATCGTCGTCTGAAACAAGATTAGTACAATGGGAAAAACTCAAATAGTGTACCTGAAATCCGGTCCTGGTGCTCGGGAACTCATCGACAAGGCCCTTCCTTCCTCCCTCGACTCAGCATCCTGTCCCTGCTCCCTCTTGGTCACCTCCTCGCGATCTATCCTCGCGTTCATACGTTTGTAAGCAAGGACTATGATTGGAATCACCATGAATCCAACGCTGATAAACATAACCCCCAACCCATCTAAAAAGTTCGCAAGTTCAACAACCTGAAGCAAGAGGATCGTGTTCGGGACTTATGTCCAAGGAGATACCGTGGCTGATCCTGAGTACGGAAGATGTTGGTTACAATCATTCCTCCCAAGTTACCCTCACCGATTTGCAGCGTCATGCCGACAGCACCCTTGTACTTTCCTTGCAGGTTGCTGGCCAACCTATGGAATCGATGATGTCGTTCGATCAGCTTATCTATCTCGGACAAATGCATGCATCTATGCACAGAAAATACGGAATACGACTTACCAGCTGACAGATCCAGGAGTAATGGCGTAGCTTCCGATGGCGCACAAGTACGTACCGAATATTAGTCACGTTAACCTCAACTTTCACCCCAGGGTCCAGAAATGATCGGTTTTCGTACATCAAGCAGTGTGATTGCGGGCAACCTTGTCCTGCCGAACATCCTCGGCAGTTATGCTACCACTGTCTCAGTTCACATCCCTCCGATCCCAACCACCAGCCCAGCAGATGGTTATTTCCACAAGCCCACATGTTCTCACTGGCGCCACCTGCCTACCTTTCTTCCGCCCACCAGACGTTCGGGTGCGTATACATACGTTATGGAGTTGTTGTGATCCTCGTCGTGAACCTGAACACATGTGAGCGTCGAAAGCATGTTTGAAAACACGACAACACACACCTAGCAACTACACCCATTAGTCAACAAAGTTTAGTGTCCTGTAAGCAGATAGATACGCACTGCATTCGTCAGGGAGGGATCCCTCGGGAAGGGTGTTGCAGGCTCCAGATGCGAACTTTCTTGTTATCTCCTCCCCTTGTGAGATGGAGGACTAAATTTACGTCGTTGGCATGCTCAAAGGCAGGGCCGATTTTGTTACGTGTAGCTGTGTCCTAGAGACGGTCAATTTTGTCCTGTGAGCTAGAGCGAAAAAAATGCCTTTGTGTGAGACTGTGGTGGAGAAAATTACTACGTCATGGTGTGGCCCTTGCATTCCGTGAATAGTGACCCAGTGGAGGAATCAAATGACAAAATACAGTGAACTCCGGAACCGGAACACCAACTCTGCTTTCCTGGAATGTCGGAGTTCATACCTCCGCTCTGCCGCCAGGCGGATCCGCTCGGACTTTCAGTACCCGCTCGGAATCCATGCGGAATTCATGCGGACTCTCATCATTCTCTACTTGTCATCATTCCTGAGCCTTCAGGGGCGTTCCATCACTCTTCCACA
>KN825455.1:0-18589 GCA_000827395.1 Paxillus rubicundulus Ve08.2h10 | reverse complement strand
CAAATGTGTTGAAACACACCCTGTCATTCCCACTTCCAATACCACAGCAGAGCATGATACCAGGATCGCAACAACCAACAGTGTAGAAGAGCCAGAGCCACCCACACCCGTCAAGCACAAGAAATGGCAGCCCCGTAAAACCAAGACTGCTCGGTACGTGATCCACTCTGCTTTGCAAGACATCATTGACTCGGGTAATACATGTAGCGCATTATGCACCTATTGATGGCTCAAACAAGTTAATCCAGACGGTACGGCAATTGAATTCACCGAATACTGGAAGCGTCTCAAGCAGGACCAGAAAGCAGTGCGTACTGTGACTCATTCTCTATTCATTTGACTGATGCACTCACTACCAGAAATACGAGAAGGATTTCGGGTTACTGGTATGATGTCCCTCCACAGGATTGTGTTATACTAATTTACTACTATCTACCCCAATTCATACTAGGTCTCTGTCGACTCATGGAACGATTTCTCTGCCGTCATCCTCGACAAACTGGCATCCGGACCAATGTTTTAGCACAAGAAGCAGATGGGGCAACAGCGGCTGCAATCGTGAGGCAGTGATGCCAGGGATTGTGAGGCGGCGGGGGAGGCAAGGGTACTGCTATGCATGGGGGGGCACGTTTTGGGCCGTATTGTATTGTTATTGTGTCTTATATGTCGCTTGAAATGCATGGTTTTCAGTATATCCATTCGGACTGGGGATAGGGCACAAGCAACTACTGAAATCTACCCAGAAAGTCCTCCTCGTTCAGACGCTATCGGAGTACATCTCAGTATATTCATCTGGACGAAGGACACCACACAGTAACTACTGAGATCTACCCAGAAAGTCCCCCTCGATCAGACGCTATCACAGTGGACCTCGGTCGACTTGCCATCTACTATTTAGTGCCATTCTGCACTCGTCTCGATTCTCATACACTCGGGCGATTTCGGTACACACGGGTTGATTTGGCGGTGTCCATTTTTCACTGGGCTTGAAACACGACTTGCACTTGAAACAAACACTTACCAAGCACGAATTTTGGGCACCTGGGGCAAAACAATGGCGAAGTCACTTGTATATTAATCCATGCCACACTGTACATGAAAATAGATATTTGTTATACACGAAAATCTCTGATGGATGTGTGTTATGTGGTCGAGATTAGAGTAAACTGGACACAGTTCAAAATACATGGCTTCATCAGCTTTCAGAGTTGACATCAATAATTGCTGAATGGTCTTGGGAAAGTCCCTGTAACATCTAAACTGGTAAACAGGCACTCTTGTTCTTGCCAGAGCAATGCCGGTCTGCTGTCTGCGGGAGACGTGATATTATCTCTGCCTAAAATGGAAAGTCAATCGGTGCTAACTTGAAGAGTCAGGGTGGTGAGGACATGCATTCGAAGGAGAGGAATAACAAAAAAATTCTACTACTACTTTACATTCACTGTCTCCCATAAGCCATGGCTGGTCGCCCAAAGTCCAACTGTGGGTTGAGGAGCGGGAACTTGCAAAGCAGGAAAGGCAGCGGATTGGATGGGCAAAGCCAAAGTTAGGCAAACTAGAGAGTCCCACGGCTCGACCAGGTGTCGAGAAAGACGATGGTGAAGAAACAGAGCAGGGAGATGATGAGAACAGTGATGAGAATGACAACGGCATGAGATCTGGTGGTGAAGAGGAGTAACCTGAAAGCCGCACTGATATCGTTAAGATAACATCACGCTTTCTGATATACCTATTTGGGATTGTTTCAAGTGACGGGGTATGCAGAGAAAAGCCTCTAATTGATCTCAGCCAGATGAGGTGGACAAAGAGATAGCCAGGACGTCGACCCCCTCTTTATTTCTCATCTATAACATTTACGATGTGGCACATAAATTTAATTCTATACACATTAGCATATCTGAAGGGGATCCTACCATCCGATCGTAATAAAATTGCATGTTTCGAGTACAGTGCCCATCGAAAGTTAGCTGTTTCAAGTGCCAGTCCATGACTGTAGTTGTTGCAGCTGTGGAAACGATTTGGTCTTTTTTTGCACTACTCCAGGCTCGGATAGTACTCCTGATGTGCCAATAGTAAGTGCATACATGCATCAGCATATTACGTCCGTCATACTCTACCTCCGACATCGTCCCCGGTGTATACATCGGATCCCGTTCACAAGCGACACCGCAACTCCCCGCCAACCATCGCGATCGCCGCACCCAGACACCACCCCAACTCCGTCCCTTCAATCCTCTTCCCCAGCTCGACGTTCCGCGAGTCACTAAACTCGTACCCAAGTCCCAACAGGGCATGCATGAACGTCAGGTCAAGACACCACTCCGGTCGGTCCTCGAGCTCCTCCATCACACCGGGGTCGGCACCCCAGTGCTGCACCCAGCTACTGCGTCCCGCGCAAACTTGACGTGCGATCGTGGATATGGTGGATATCCCGACCTGCGGCTGTTGGCCGTTAGGCGGTTGTGGTATTAGGGGTGTCAGTCGGTCATAGAAATACGAAAGGAGCAGAATCTTTCCGGTGGGGAAGGCGTCCAGTAGTGATGGCTGGTAGACACCATTGAAAGAACACGGTTTGACCTGGCAGATCCTGAGCATATGTAATCAATCGAGACGATGCTAAGCCATGCAGATAAACCCATACTCACGCGTCCTTGGCCATGACCAATTCCAAAATTCGATTGCACGCCTCAAAGCTCCCGATGTCCTCTCCAGCCATCAATACTGTCCTGTTCCCCTCCCCATTGCTCGGAGCAATCTTTACCTCCTTCGTGGTCCCCTGAGCGAGACAAGGATTAGATACTCGTGGCGACTGGCCATCGTCGTCGGGAGATGTCCTCAGCGAACTAAGAAAGTCCACAAGACGATGTACGCTCTTCCGTGCGCTGTTCAGCCCATACCCAAGATACGAATGCTGATACAACAACCTCGTAGCACCCCCAAATTCAAGTTCATACTTGTGTTCCCCATCCTTGAGCACCGAATCCGCCTTTTCATCTCCCCTCTCCGGCTCAAACACGATCTGCGTCGAGCCACCCCCAAGATCGAGGACAGCATACGTCGCAGAGTATTCCGGCGAATCAGCACGAATCGTGTCCAGCAAGTAGTTCACAGTGATCCACGCATAGACACCCTCGTCTTTCCCGTCCATGATCACCACGCTGTCTCTCTCGGGTAAAGGAAATGGGTAGTCGTCGATGAGGTGTTTCTCCACCGCGAGTAAAATGTCTGCGCTTTCTTGCTGACCGAGGAGTCTCAGTCCAGCAGTAGCCTTCACAGCCACCGGTGTACACCTCCTTAGAGACTCGGGGACGACGCGCATCGCTTCATCAAGGAGGACGTCCAAGCTTTTAGCAGCACCTTGCGGGGACTTTGCGTATTCTGAAAGCCCAGGCTGAGTCATCTTGAACACTTCGTATTCAAAAGACGGCGACGGGCCACAGTTATTGAACTTGTAGATGTGGATACGAGAACCTGTCGACCCAGCGTCGATCATGAGTGCGTATTGTACGATGGGCGAGCTGGGAGAATGAGGCGTGGTGCAATGGACTGTTTTGAGTGCATCAGGGTCGGTTTCAGGAGACGTGGGGACGGGGTTTTGGGAAGGGGACGAAGAAGGGGAAGGTATCGTCGAGGGTTGTACTTCGTCGTCTGAGGATCCTATAGGTTTCGCCGCGGGGGGTATCATCCCTTGGGGCGGATATATATCTTCTAGCCCGGGCGTTGGAAGATCTAAGGGGTGGCCCATCCTTCACTAAACAGCTTCCATGTACTCCATCTACCAAAAGAACGTACCAGTCAACAGGGCACTGCGAGGGCTGAAAAACCAAACAAGCCCTATAAGTACTGCACAACCAGCCGCTATCTTTTTCCATGCGACCTTCCTGCTCGCCCGGCCAGGGCCCATCCCGCCTTCGAGACGCTCGTAGGTACTGCTCCTTGGTGATGTCGAAATCATGGAGTGACCAGGAGTGATGGTTGGTTTGCGACCACGAGGCTCACGGCCCAGGTCAACAGAGGTAGAGAATGCCGAACGATGTCCACGCGGAATGGCTGCGGATGGGCGGAGCGTTTGTTGTGGGTGGCCTTGCACAGCGGAAGCACCCAAGTTAACAAGTGACCACGTTCACTGCGTCGTTTCCTGAGCTTTCGTTTGATAATCGTTTTTGTTTCTCAACCGAGCCGTGCAGTCTTACATATTTACGCCGATTTCGAGCAAATTTCGGGACCAGTTTCTTTCCAGTTCACCAAACTACAGTTGAACATTCTCCAAGGGACAATTTTGAGTTGCAAGTCTACAGAAACAGACAGCATAGGGTCTTGGGGCATATGGAAGCGGATTGTGATTATGAGATGTGGACGGATTCAACAAGGATTTCAAGGGCACGAAAAGAAGATGGGGTGGGGATACGACGATGCTCCTAGCCAGTGGATAGGGGGGGGAATAATGATGAATGTAAGTATACACAGAGCACCGAAGGTCACAGCCAGATTGTCAAGGCTGGAATTATGCAAAGATCGTCTGAAACTAAAAGCAAGCGTATGAAGAGCGGGTATAGAGAAAATACAGAGCAGACGTCGACGAGCGAGAATGGAACGAGGGGCGATCATGGGTCTGGGAAGTCGGGACAGTCAATACGATGACTGCGCAGTAGAGCTTGGCATGTCATCGCTCGCTGCTTCCAGATCTCGCTCTCTCTTTTGTATCGTTCAATGTTCTCCTCAAGCCCCCTCTGGTACTCCAACTTGCGCTTGCGACTACGCCGGGCAGCAACCGTGTTCTGCCGCCGCTTTGCCTCAATCTGCTCCTGCTCGGACATTGTAGGAGAGATCACGACATCCTCGCCAAGCTGATCTTCCTCGTCACCAAAAGCAGTCACACGAGTGCGCTTGCGAGCGAAGACGGCAGGAAGGTCCTTGCGGGAGGTGGCGGACGGTGTGAGATATTTGCGAGGTTGCGTAGGAGCGTCGACTGGGACGAGTGACTCAGGCGTGGCATTCTTCCGAGTACCAGTGGCGGTCGACTTCCGCCCAGTGAAGCCAAGGTGATTTGACGTTTGCCCGCCAGTTTCGAACGACGGAGATAGGGACGAATCCAAGAAAGGAGTATTGGGTGACTCCAACTGATACATAGCGTCAAGATCTGGTTGTTGGGGGAGGACGGGGTGCTCATTTTGCGACTTGGAGGACTGATAAAGAGCGTCATTTAATTCGTCAAACAGTGATGGGAACTCGCTGAACGAGTCACCGCCGAAATCGCCGATTAAAGGACTGGTGAGGATATCTGCATGCATGTCGGCGGAACCGATGGCAGGAGTGGTGAGCAAGTCATCGTCGAAAGGGGAATCAATTAGGGGCGACGTCAGATACTCGTTCAGATCATTTGACATCTGAAGCTCTGGCGTGGCTGTGGCGAAACAGAATCTTAGTAATCATAGGGTAGCATTAGCGCGTGACTCACCCTTCAACACGTCCATCAGCGACTGGATGGCATCAGCATCCGACACTTGAGGGACGGTTGTTACGGGCGCCGTGTCCGCCACGCGGACCTCAGTGGCGCCATTCTCACCGGGGTTTTGAGACAACATGGTCAAGTAATTGGAACAAAGGTTTACGAAATCAGGTGAAGACGAAAAATTGTCAAGCTGCGCTGACGAAGATGGTTCTCCGTGGTCTGTTCTACGTGGTGTTGTGCGAGGTGCGACTGGCAAAAATTGGGGTATCCCATAGTGGGAGGCAAGATCCGAAATATTCTTGAAGACCTGGTTAGACGTCCTTGGACGTGCAGAGTGGCTGTTTATCGCGACATGGCGAGCAGACGAGCTTGAAAGTTCAGAACTTTCAAGGAAATTATGGGAGACATGTTGACCGGGGTTAGAAAATGGACCAGAATGGGGCGAGATCGGGGCCTGATTTACAAGTTCCCGGGGGCGAAAGACATGTTGACTTGTATACGAGTTGTATTGATGTGAAATTGCGGAGTGGGGAGGCGTGTTAAGGGTTGTGTTGGGCCCAGGCGACAACTTGGGTGGCCTGGTATCTCTGGAACCAAGTGACGAGGTAATCAGCTCCGCATTCACACTATGGTAGGTATTGTGTGCGTCCGAATGCAGCATGACTTCAATGTGACTCGGTGAGCACTGAGACGGCAGTGACCCCGAAGGTCGCGCCGATGATGTCCGTGAGTGCCCAGGAGGCGACGTACGAGACAAATCGGCCGACCCCGAAGTCGACGCATGGTCGTTAGAAGATGCCGAAAACATGGCAGCGCAGCGCAGCAGACTGATTTCAGTCGACAGACAGAAATCGACGCAGGAGAATTTGGCAGAGCGCAGCGGTGCCGAGAGACAGAGCACACGTAGCACACAAAGAAATAAATGCTGAACTAAATCACTCACGAATATCCCTGAGGAAGTGCTAGTGACTCGACGCCTGGGGAGCAGTGCTTGACTGCTCTAAGGTGTCGGAAAAGTGGTGGACGAAAGAGAAAATGAGGGCGGGCAATTTGTGACTCGTCGTATCTTTATAATGTCCTAATTTTCACTGCTTTTCAAGCTCAGAACCGCGCATTACCGAATGAGTGAGAAAGGCACCGCCTCAAGCGTTCAAGCGCCCACATTACAAGGCACCCCAAAATATAATTTGATGTAGACAATGCGCAATCTGCAGGTGAGCCAATGACAAAACCTCGACACAACACCAAAAAAACCAGTCGCATCACTCCAAGTACCGGTGGTGTCTTAACATGTGCCCGACGAGAACGGAAAGCTGGAGCAAGCAAAGCCCCGCGTAATGAATGTTCCCGCGTCGTGAACGTGTGACCCCCTACGTTTGGGGCTGAGTAAGAGCCAATTTATGCCAATCGAGCCTACGAGCGTCCATGCTGGACACCCTAAAGCGTACGAATCGGCGACAGCTCGGCCTTACGGAAACCAGAATAACCGACGGCATGGCACACCGTGGTCGAGGATGGTCCTTGAGTGCATAGCCTGGAGGAAAACAAACAGATCCCAATTCAACACCAGAGCCTCAGCTCGGGAGAGATATATAAAGATTACCACACCGGAACCCCATTACTGCGTCACAGCCAAACGTAGCCACAGCACTTCGGGGCTGGACAGAGGTAGCACATTCGAATGACACTGTCACGTACGGATCGACGTGTTCTGGTAGAACATTCCAGCATGGGTTGACCTTGACAGTCGCTGCCCCATCAGGTCTTCGTGGACCCGGTCTTCAAGAGGCTTACCGGATGTGACTCGATGATTGATGGTGCCTGTCCGCGGATGGAGTGCTGTTCATATTTCTTCCATAACGCGCTAGGCGGTGTTGCCCAAAATGAAGCAATAGGTCGCGTAGGTTGGTCTTTGTTCACACCGACCTAACCGACCTACTGCGACGTCACTGGCATCTCGATATGATCGCAGTCAGCAACGTACTGTCGGGGGCTGCGGGTAAGGAGATAGCCAGATTACCACCACCGCAGACCCAAGCCCGCCTAAGCCCATCTCACGGAGACAATGACAAGTCCGCATGCTTAGGTGGAAACTTTGGTGCACCGGACCTTGGTGACCAGCGAGCCCGGTAAGGCTGTACTGTCACGGCGCTGAAACCAAAGCACTGCAGCCCACTCGCGAAAAGCGATCAGCCTCATAGCGACACTGAAAATCACTTACCAATCCCACTTGAGTGCATATATTAAGCACCTCAACGGGTACTGCCTCTAAAACAGAGCGGGTACAGTCACTGAGGCAGGTACTGTACATTACCAAGTAAACAAGAACGGCATATCGACAAGGATCGCTGAAGCTGAGAGAAAGGGTGAGAAGAGAACATGTTCGTGTCCACTGTCCAAGTGTCGAACTACTCGAACGTTTGACCAATTGCAACGTGGGTTGTCACAATGATTGTGGCACAAAATCCCACAACAAAACCTGTTTGAGCAGGATTGGACCCAAAAAGAGTTGCGATTTTGTAAGGAAGTGGGATCCGGATAAGCTAACAACAACGGCAATCCCCGTAGTGTTATAGTGTGTCACCCTGTATAGCAAAACCATCGTCCAACCCGAAATGCATAGCTCAGAGTCGATTTGGTTACCATCCTCGTTTCCAATCAGATGGCGTCAAAGATGGTGATAGGGTATAAAGCACCCCACCCCGTCTTTGATCTGAATCCCCCCCCCCTTGAAATACAACCACAACTCCAACCGACAAGACCATACACGATGCCCCACCACTCGACATCGGTAAGTACCCCAATCTGACAGGGATCGGAGTCCAAACCGATTCTCTGATCTACATCGATCTCTCAAGAGTGACCGCTGATCTGGTTCTGAAGGCCAACCAACAGCCCCACGAGGCCAAGCTCTCTCATGAACTCCTCGCTGGCGCTGCTTCCTTTGCGGTCTGTTACTCCCCTCCTTCTGATTCCCAACTGACTGTTTCGTAGGCCATGAAAGCTTACCAGGATCACGAAAAGAAGGAAGGAAAGGCCACCTCTCACGAAACAGCCAAGGAGCTCTTGTACGTCCACTCCTCTCCTCTTTCCACCTGGCCAAGGTGTAACATCTGCTCTCAGGGCTGCTGCGGGTGGTGCCTTCATCACTCACATGGTCGAAACCAAAGGTCTTGATGCTATCGATAACTATAAGGCAAAGAAGGAACACGGTAGGGGATTGGCCGCCGTGGATGAGCAGTTCAACATGCTTACCATTGCACATATAGGTGACAACCGCCACGAGAACCACCACGAGAACCACCACAAAGACCGCAACTGATCTGGACGCTGGTCTTACGCTGGTCTTTCTGCTTACTACATGATATACGTGCATAAACACATTACTCGTTATCGGTGTGTAGGTAATATACGCAGATTGAAAATGACTGGGATAGTCACTAAACGTCCACCGTGCGCCAAATGATGCAAGATGAATTAACCTTGTTTTATCATGGTCGTAAGCGGAAGGCACCACATCCAGTACTAACGCCCAACTCCACCGCACGTAGTCTGGCGTAGGCAAACCGTTGACGGAATGAAGAATCGTTGGTTCTGCAACGGACCGCGTGTATCGACCTTGCACTGCGGCTTCCTGCTCGCCATATGACTGTGCATGTAGCGATCAGCTGGCGCGAGCGTGATGTCCAGTGCAAGTGTGCGCCCATGAATCCAAGGTACACATGGATCTGGAATCCCACAAGAGACAACTTTCTGTCCGTATCTCAGGTGCAACCATCTTTAATTTTCTCAGACAGCAGAAATCATTCATCAGTGATACGAAATCTTTGCCCACAGGCGAAGAACGGGAAATTGCCAATGCATGGGTCGGGAGCACGGACACAAACAGTGTTGTACTGGGGAAACTGGGATGGCTTACTGGAGAGGTGCTCGTTCGTGGCGACAGGAACTGTTCTACAAGAAGGGGACGTAACGTCGATAATATGTCAAGTAATGTGGTGCGGCGTAAGCCGTATGGAACGGTTGCGGGACGATGTTGAGATGTTCGTTCGCGGAGTTGAGTTGAATGAAGATGCATGTCACAAACCAAACACGGGGATTAGTTAACCGGGAACGCACACCTCCCTTCCGTCCGTTGGAGGGAATACCTACAGCGGACGGAAGGGGGGAACGTACTTAGACGGTTAGACCAGAGAAGACCCCGTCTGCCTCAGAGACAGATTGACGGGCAGGTCATGCGATCGCAGGTAGACCTAAACTAATATCGACCCTTACGCTTGCAGGATACGAGATAGAGCCTAAGTTAGATCTGGGAATGAATCCAACTTCGAACCAATGCTGAGGCTTGGGGCTAAGCCAGACTCGGGAGGCACAACGTGTGCTCCAGTGGTAGGCACCAGGACCGCGCCACACAAACCGAACGCCTAGGGTTGGTTCGCCTCGTGGGTGGAACGTTGCAGAGTCCAAGCCTGCGTTGAATGGCTCAGAGACACAGAGTCGCCAACTCAGTTAGTTGTGTGTGCTCGAGCGCTTCTAAGAGCAGCACTTATCTGATCAGTGCTTATCCTAATTTTACCAGCCAGTTGAGAAAACCTTGTCCATGATTATATGACAACCTATTACGGTTTGGACATAGCATTTGGCCATAAAGATGGTTGCAAAATGTTGTCTGTCGTCGTCGGATGCATGGCAGGGCAGGCATGATGATCGACTTACTTTAGTATATCGCTTGGTATATGTCCAAGGCGGGAGAACAAGGGAGAGATTGACAAGTGATTTCCCGAAATAGACTTACGTAACATATTTCACCTCAGGTGGCATGCTGGGAGAGAAAGAATGGAAGAAATTGTATAAGACCCACACCAATCAATGGACCCTGGCACTAACTGCCAGTCCTATATTGATACCACTCTCCTTCACGAGCCTCTCCTTACTTGCGAGTACCTCTCTCTTGGCTTCCCATCCAGTCATCCTCGACTTACTTAAGTAACACGAATTCACGGAGTCACGGCTGCTACTAGTCATTCACTATGCGCTCCCCTCTCCCCACGCGTTCATACTCGACATCTTATTCCGTACTACCTTGCGTTGCTGCCCTATCAATGTTCATGCTCGTCTCCGCCACTCCCTCGTCGCCTCCGCCACCCGAAAAGCGGGATACGAATTATGGCTACTATATTCCGATGGACCAAGGCGGAAGCATGCTCACCGTGCGCTACTGTTTCACATAATGGCGTGTCTCCGAGAACCTGACACGATTCATCGTTGATTTCTCCACCTGCAGGAAGTGCCAGATACATATCCTGCGGGACTTGGAGAGCCAATAAATGCCATCCTATCCGCTTACTCCGACTCTACTGTCCTCCAGAACACCTTGGATAACGGAGGTTTGATTAACTACTACCAGTCAGTAATTACAACGCTTCGTCGTGCCTTTTTGGAAGTGGTCCTATTGTTCTGTCTAGGTCTGTCGGTTTCTCGACGGAATGTTTGGGTCAGCATTCCGGAAACAGTCAAGGAGCTAACCTCGGTGACGGCAACGGATACCGTACGTGCGATTTACGCTCGGGTTGATATCTTCTTACACATTCCTATCTGTTTCCACCACAGTCAATGAGACGGCTGTCATTCGATGGGCATATGGGGACGTCAATGTCGGAACCTGTACGGAAACCATCGAGGGCGGTAACCATTTTCGTTATTGGATCCAGGATGGTCCTGATGCGGATAGTGGCGCCATCTTCATGGCAGTTTCCTACGAGATGCCGATAGCTCGTGCGCAGTTCTACTCCTCGTGGATTAAATAATCCCATCTGACCTTAGCCCGCCCACAGAACAACATAACATTGTTCCAAATGGGTTAGTAACCAAGTGTGTAAGACCAATGACTCCGTTGACACAAAGAATCGTAGCTACAACCTTGGCCGCGACTGGTTGATCGGCAACGCTACAGCTCAATCAACTCTCATTCCCACTGAGAATCTCACCAACGCGAGCACATACTCTGGCCAGACCTCATTCAATGGATACACCTATCAAACTTCCGTCAACTATGTCTCCGGGCTTCTTCAGAACACTAGCACTGGGATTAACCATTTCCAGAGCGTGGCTGTCAATGGATCAAATGCTATCGATGGGCTTGTGGCTATTATGACCGTCCAGATCGTCAGTAGGCCAACAAATAGCGGTGGGAATACCAGCGGGTGCGTACATGCTCTACAGTCGTTATCAATCAAAGATATCGGGGAGGAGGAAGCAGAGGCGGAAATGAAATGCGCCCTGAACATTGCATTCTATTTCTAAGAGCATGTCCTGGAACTGCTGCTGACCCCTGTTTCTCTTCGCGATTAGGGCGCAGTGGTCAAATAGGCCAATATCGATATCCTGGACAACCTTGGTCCTCGTGTGCTTGCTTATCGCCGCCTCATCATTATAGACTTGGGAAGTTCCGCGCGGAGGAAGTCGTGCGCCGGTGACCCACTTTTGGGCCAATGCGCCGCCATCCCCCCTTTCGAGCCCTCTGGAAGGAACTTTGCTGGATTCACAACCTTAATAACTTATCGATGTTCATAGTCGCTCACCAGTTCAGGCCGTTCACATTTACTCCTATTTGTTCATGAAATGGCTTTGCTGCTATCTCAGCTCGATAGAGCTTTTAGCTATATTTACCCTCGAATATAGACACAGGGCGTACATACGATACCTAAATTTATGTACATGAACTCATGGTCTCCTAGATCCTGTTGGAATGGAGGTAGCCTCCCACAACTATAGTGGGAAGAGCGTTACTCCTATATCTCTGGTGTGGATTGATAAAGCAGCAGAATCAAGTCCGTCCCGAGTCGCACGCACGTACTTTGGTGGTTCTTGTCGGCTTCCTAGCGGGCGTGATGTTATTGGATTATCGCACTCGAGAACGCTAAGTCGCGGGGGTAGCTGCGGCTGTTGAACGCCAAGAAGTTCTTGCGTCTTCTAGTCGCCGCGGCTACCCATACCGTCATTCTGAACATCATGTAGTTAGTCTAATAAGGGAAAAGGAAGACAGGGAGACAATGATATTATTGAAAGAAGCTCGCATCGAGTGTTTGGAGCCAGACGCGCAGTGTGCCTCTTTGTGATGATAGTCCGGGAGAAGTCGAACCTTTGGTGGTGATATATGACAGAGCAAATGAAGAGTTATGCTCAGACTCAGGCTCGGGTTCAGACAGCGTCCGTGGATGTGTTGGACACGCTCTTATTGGGCGAGGTGGTAGTAGACCCGATTATGTTGCTTTGCGACAAGTGTCCCAGGAGGGTAATCGTCGCAGAGAGGTACCTGTCTTCCAGGTGGCGATAAGAGTACACGGCTTCCATCTTGCCCAACATGGGTCGCCTTTGCACGAAAGACGAATTGCCACGACCAAAATCAGGGTGAAGTCACGACTCCTAATCAAGGGAGGAAAAACGAAAACTTGCCGCCAAAGTCTAGAACCTCTGACGCGTCAGTATGGGAGGAAAGCGCCTCCCACAATCTGCAGATAAAATGGAGGGGGATGCTACATAGTTGCGAGAGATGTGTGTCCAGGGCAGCGCCCGTGTTGCTTGACAACCAAGTCTAGTGTTGTTGTTCTCGTCGCTGTGTCAAACACGAGGAAGGAGGCTGAGAGCTGAATTAGAGAGTGCAACGTGCAAAGTGACTAGAATTCCCACGGTACTTCTCATTCCTCATCTACTGTTGCCTTCGTTGTTACTGCTCGGCGTCGAGCTCTCGTTGTCTAGTCCCTCTTCTCGCTGTGCTCTACGACGGCGGCGACGACAACGATTGTTACGCACGCTGCTGTTGATGACCCGGTACACTTACTCTGATGACGCCGCGCCCACTTATTTCTTCTTCCTCAAGGCGCCCTTTGTCCGCAATATTCCTAGGATCGTTACCACCCAAAGATCCCAAGGAGTTGAACATCCCGGACCTCCCTGAGCCTCCAGAGAGTCCTGGTGCTGTCTCTACTGCATCAGGCCTGCCATCACCTCCAGCGACGAACTCTACTGGCAGCGGTTCAGCTGGTGACAACAACAGTGCCAACTCTGGCAGCACCCGCCAACGTCCGGTCTCATATTCAAGTTCTTCAAATTTAATCATGTCCACAGAGAACCATGGAAAGCCTACTTCTCTCTCCAAGACCTCCAGACCAAGTTCTGACGAAGATGACGAAAATGATCATACAAACGAGGAAGATAATACCGCCAGGCTTGACTTCAGGCTTGCAGGCCAGGGCCCCAGCGGCAATGTTGCAGCATTGCAACGAGTCAAGAGCCTGACTCAACGCAACCGCATGGTCAGTTTGCTGCGCCTTCTTGTTAACCTATGCTCATCTGCAACACGCCGTTTTCCACCACACGTGCTACTGCATATTTCTGATGATCCTCGACAACATGCATTCCTTGGAACGTTTTTAACACATGCCCTTGCTATTTCTCTGTGAAATCTGCATTTTTGGATGATTATATGCGCAAACTATTCTGAACGGTGAATCCTGTTCTGGATCGACAGGCCTTAGATAAACTTTCTTCCCGCCTTCACACACCATCGCCCCCTAGTTCTTCTCGCGCTTCTCGTTCTCCTCTTCCCCCTCCTTCCTCATCCTCTTCGGCGGCATCGTCGTCACGCCTCTCATCGCATTCTCATTCTCACTCCGTATCTCAGCCACGACATAATGACACACTCTCAGGATCCGAAACAGAGCGAGAGAGCCTTCGTGCGCCTACACCTTCACGTTCCGACTCGAATTCACATTCCTATCGCTCGTCATCCCCTGAGCTTTCAACCACACCACCGTTTGCACTGGACTCCCATCAGCGACACAGGCGAACCTCCGAACCTGCATCCCCAGACAAGACGCGTCAGGCGTCTCCCGGACCGTCACGCACTCCCCGAAAACGAGTGTCTATGGCGAGTGCTATGTCTGCCCCGGGTGCAGAGAGCGGGAGATCCAGTATGAATCGCCAAGATGTGACCGAAGCAGCGCTGGCCGCTGTAGCACTCACAAGGAGGAGTCCGACAGAGAACCGACGGTCCAGGCAGCCGCTTCCGCGAGAGTTTAGGGACAGAGAACGGCGGAGTTTAGACGGACGGGTCGGTTCTATCATTCATTTCGTATATGAA
The DNA here is from genome assembly GCA_000827395.1 of Paxillus rubicundulus Ve08.2h10. Classification (NCBI taxonomy): domain Eukaryota; kingdom Fungi; phylum Basidiomycota; class Agaricomycetes; order Boletales; family Paxillaceae; genus Paxillus; species Paxillus rubicundulus. The sequence continues at coordinate 3,995 of KN825455.1, read as the reverse complement.
CCATGCTGACGCAGATCACCCAGAATTCAATCGAACCCGTTACTCCACATTCTACGCCCCACCGAGATAGTGGGTATGACGAAGACAATTCACCGAGGACTGCCGCCCATACTGCTGCCAACGCGGCAATTAATTTGCAGTACTCTCCCCGCGGTAGTCGTTCCAATCGCTCTTCTACAGTGAGGGACCTCACGCGACGGCATCAGACGCGCTGGCTCTCTGATGACTTATCCAATAATGCAGCTGATGGTGGGCGAAGGCAGGTACACCGAGGTGGGAGTGCAGAAAGTGGGTTGAATGGCAGTGCAGGGGCGGGCGGACGGCTTGCAGGTGAAAGCTTGCGTGCTGCAGGGATCAGCATGCGCGGGAGTGCGAGACAGGCTGCCCCGTTGAACGATGATGTCTTTGGTGACGATCGGGATCCCAAAGTATCCGTGCGACGGACACGTTCAACTGCAGCCAACTCGAACACTGGCCGCACGGTCGAGTGGGAGGATGAGGAGCGGCTGCGGCACCCGGATGTCGATCACAGGAGTCGCACGAACGGATCTAGCGCACACGTGAGCGAGGGCGTTGGTCCACCTACTTCGCGGCCTCACCTCAACTCGGATCCACCTCGTGCACAATCTATTTTAGTTGCTGAGCGTGATGCGAGGGGTGGAGGACAGACCGTCTCCTCGAGGCCCGCTACATCAGCAGAATTTTACCATGGTGACGACAAGTCCAGGAATGGAACCTACTCCATACAGTCTAGGAGGACAACGTACGATCTTTCATACAGACCGGAGCGAAGAGATTCACCAAGCACGCGGCCAGGCGCCTTGCAAACGCCTAGTGAACCAGGGGGGTCTCGTATGGGCACCCTCACCCGACGCCACACCATGACGCCACTCAGCAACGGCTCAGTGACAAGTCTGAATACCCCCCAAAGCGCCGACCATACCCGCCTCATGTTAGAATCTCTTTCGATGTTCCAATCGCAGCTTTGTCGACTTCCAAATCAAACTCAGACCGTTCGTGACCTATCCGATCAATCAGGTACGATCCTACGATCCTCGGAGAGGCTCAATAGGATTCTCAGGGCGGCGACCACCAACGCTGTACAGCAGCAGATCGCTGTTGAGATTGATGACGAGTATGACGGACCACGCGGACCGAATCACCCTGCACAGATCTGGAGAGACGTTGGTTCGGACTTTCGCGAGAGCTTACGTGAGAGCGACGATATCGTACGCTCGCTCACAGGGTTCATCCTTGGCGTTGGGAAGTTGCTTAAGGAAACAGCTGCAGGCACTGCACCCGATTCAGGGCATCTACGAACCATGAGCCTGGATGAGGAAATCGTTTGGCAGCCCCCATCTGATCCAGGGGTGGAGAGGAATAGCAGTAGGCGGAGTCGAGATGGCAGACAGAGCGTAGAGTCACGATTGAGCTGGGAGCAGACGACCTCGACCGGCGGTGCTGATATCTCCCGTAGACTATCTTCTCGTGCTGATGTCAGCCTTGCACGCCCTTTGTCGTCTTCACGGGATCGAGATGGTGACCAAGACAGACCAACACCATCGAGGGTTGGCTTCAACCCCCCACCTTCAGCTACGCGACGGTTGTTCGCCCCACGCGAACAACGTGAGCAACAGATAGCACTGAATGTGTCAGCTCTAAACAATACGCCGTCGGGCGTTGTCGATTTGTCTGTGGAGTACGAACCCTCACCGACCCCCGCGTCCCGATATCCGCTGGGTGAAAGATCAAGACCGCCCGTATACTCCACACCTCCTCCTCTTCCAACTCTCCCGTCGGAGTCCTTACTCCAGAAGTCCACCAGTCTCCTTGATAATAGTACTCGTCGCAAAGTCTCTTTGGCATCTATCACCACTGTTCGCGCTCCCAATGCTCCTTTCTCCCTGTCTACCCCCAATCCAACGACAGCTGTCACTGCACACACGGTATCGACCTCCGCAGAGACTTCCATGCTGCCTCTGGCACGCACAGACTCAGGAGACTCAGTCCGTTCTTCCGTTACCTTTTCTCGCCCGTCAGGAGGCTCAGTGTTTACTCTCCAGCAACAGCGAAGCCGTGACGAGGCTCGAAGGCGTGTAACCACCTCGAATCCTGAGGAAGGCACGTCTGGCCCTAGCCAAATGCGCTCACCACTCTCTGGCTCGGAAACCGAGAGAGATACCCGTCGGCGAACTCTCGGCGTCCGTGCAGCCCGCATGTCGCTAGATAGCGCAATTGAAGAGCACGAGGGAGAGAACGGCAACCTGCAGCCTAAAACTATCACATTACCATCGCAGGGGCGGGCTCGCCGGCGTACTGTGACTGAGATATTCCGCTGAATCCGGGCGGATGTTGTTCTTTGCATCGTTTTCGTCTTTCAAGTGAGCATTGTGCTGTTTTGACGGACCTGTGTTGACCAGAGCTGTAGAATCTTGAGATGTATACTGCCTTCTTTTTCTTGCGTCGCCTTTGTGCGTTATATCCCAGCATGCATCTCTTCTCCGGACTCTGAACGGACACTCCATGTTTCTGTGCGAGTAACCCCTGTCGTTAACATTATTCTTTCTGGTCTTTCGTTATTCTTATCTTGGCTGGCCATGCACATACTTCGTCCATGTCTGCTCTCTCTCTCTCTCTCTCTCTCTCATTTGTGATTTTGTGTCATCAAAGTGTTCTCACGCAGCACGTAGGTTTTCTTATTCCCCCAAGGGTACGAAGAGCATGCATGAATATGATAAACCCTCTCGATCGAAATACTACAAGTACTCTTGAACGACTATCATAGACCACCGTAATCTGATTGATTCGTCATCACATTCGTCGAGTCGGAACAGGTCTGCCAGGGCTCAGTGATTTCGTGGTGACAGATTTAGTGGACTCGGCTCATCGTATTACCACTACTCCTTGGGCTACCTCATCAATGGCAGGTGATGAGGAACAGCTACGCTTGTAGCGTCTGTCAGTATACTCAGCATCGACAAGAACGAGCACCTATGCTTGGTCGATCGACCCAGATATTCAATATTCGATGATCGTATACTAGCGTCCCTCAGTCGTAGTGGTACATTAATGGAAAGGCAATGTTTATGGTCCGTACGCATGTTTCTGGATCATAAAAGCCTAAGTGTACGCTTGATATCGATGGGAGGAGGTAATCTAATAATTAAACATAAGAAAACAGGACGGTCGACATAAGACAAAGGTATAATCCCATGGCTGAGACCGTGAGAACGCTGACACAACACAAATCTTGAATCTCATTGGCTGGACATTCACGGTCATCACGTGATTTATTGCCACTCGCCTCCTCCTCAATGCTCAAGCTGCTCGACATCTCCCTTCCCATTTACACCACCAGACCTTCCCTTCCACACTCCCAGGTGAGTTTCTATTGCCTTTGTCTGCTTTTTTGGTGGATAAGAATGAATTTACAGGCTGCTATACTTTTATTAGCCTAATGTGGCAATCTCCTGATCCTGGTGGGTAAGTCTATCATACTTTGAATGCTTGAGCCAATGCTGTCATAATTTACTTGCCGTTGACAAAGTACAGTGGACTCTGGAACTGGAACACCAACTCTGGAGTCTTGGAAATCTGGAGGTTGTGTCTGCTCAGAATCCATCCAGAACTTGTGTGAACTGTTATTATACCTCATCACCCTCTTCCTATCATCACCCCTGAGCCTCCAGGGGTGCTCTGTCATTTCCTTACATTGCTTAACTCCATCTCCTTTTTGTTCCTGTTTCTACTTCCTTATTATTATTATTAGTGAGTGCTTCTCTGCCTACTCCACTACATACAGTGACTCCATAAACCGTTGCAATGTTTGGCCTAAATGCAATGTGCAAGGCATATCACAAAAGGGCGTGAGAATATGGCTTAGCTCTGGTGACGCACATTGTAGTAGTCACTCCTGGCTACAAATAAGTCCCTGGGTCATGTGATTTACTTCAGGGGCTGTGGAGATATGCCAATTATAAAACAGTAACACCATT
>KN825454.1:0-18589 GCA_000827395.1 Paxillus rubicundulus Ve08.2h10 | reverse complement strand
CCAATCCATTCCACACAGACATAGCTCAATCAGCCCATCCATTACTGCAAATGCCCTTACTAAAATATCTACTTGGCCAACCCATATCATACGGGATTTTCTCACCCCTCAGCCCATCCGTACCCTACGACTACAGGCCATAGGTCGGCTGACGATCGGCTGGCCCGTGTGGTACGGGCTTTTGTCAACCTTGGCTGGCCATATCCTATGGTCCAAAGCACTACATGGGCTCACCCTCCTTTCACAAAATGAGTGGATTTGGGGGGACAGTGCATACCCACTGACAACATGGCTTGTCCCACCATTCACAAAGCCACAGGAAGGACGTCTGACAAAGAATCAATGAACATTCAACTATTTTCTCTCCAAGGTAATTTTCAAAGATCATCTACCATTTTATAACTCAAAATTCTTATAAAATGCAGGTTCAAGTTCATGTAAAGCATGCATTTGGTGCTCTTAAAGGACAGTTCTGATCACTTCAAGAGCTGCAACTCCCAGTACACTCAGCAAAATATATGCAGTATGCAGTGAACTGGGTAGTTTGCTGCTTAGTGCTTCACAACATGATGATTCAGTTTGAGGCGAGGCAGTATGGGGAGAAATCAGTGCAAAGAAAGGACTCAGAAATGTGGGAAATGAATGAGCTGCCTCACATGGAAGAGGCGAATGAACAAGCTGGGGCAAATGTTAATGATGGCTCTCCAGGTCAGGTATTCCATCAAAGGTTGATGGACTTAATCCTTGATAGTTCTGATCAGCCAAGGGCCATATGCCAGGATGGATAGATATATTTCATACAAGGTAGTACAGTTACAAGACAACAAGTGATGTATGTAGGAAAGAGAAAACTACAATATATGCAGATATCTGATATAACAAAGAATACTTGTATATAATGAACCCCTCAACATTCACACTTACAGGTGTTCAACATCAGCACCATCAACCCCCTTGAGCTTGAGCTGGAGATGGAGCATCTCTGCCATCACCAGGTGTTCCTTTGCATGCTGCTCTGAGGCTCGAGTCTTTGCTTCCTCGAGATGAATTTCCATCTCCTTTTTCTGCAGCTCACAATCATGGACAGTTTGGGAGTTAGTGTACTCAAGGTTCATCCACTCTCACTGAAGTTGGTGATCATGCTCACAGTCAACATGGTTGAGCTTTGTCACAAGGCAGTTTCTACCTGGGACATCTGGTCCTGCAGGTCAAGACGAATTTGCTTTCCCTTGTCACTAGACATCGTAGACATCTTCGAAGAGAGGGGAGAGTAGGAGTCATTTGACAACTGATGGTTTGATGGGACATGAGTGGGAGGACAAAAAGCAGCACAGGATAATGGAGGATGAGAATCAGCATGGGACAATAGAGGATGAGAAGCAGCACAGGATGATGGAGGATGAGAATTGGCATGGGATGATGGAGGATGAGAAGCAGCACAAGATGATGGAGGACGGGATACAGTGCAAGATGATGTAGGGCAAGATGTGACATGAGAATTGATGGCATGAGCCTTTGCAGCTGCAAACTGAAAGCCAGTGTGACAGGAGTCATACCCAGATGTTGTTCCCTTGTCTGGGATTTGAAAGGGCTCAGGAGAAGGTGATGGACGGTCAAGATCTTCTGTGGCCTAGGTGACATGCACAACAATTAGTCTACAGCTCTCACATATATTTGTCAGCATACCTTTTGATTCCCTTTGTTTTCAGGGCCATCAATATCCATATCATATCCATCATGTTCCTCATCAAACTCACCCTGGCCATCACCATCACCTGATTCCATGTCAATGTCAATGGGGGCCTCCACAGGTTGGGGATCATCATATGGCGGGTCATGACTGCCATTGCCTTCAGTTGGGGGAGGTGTTGCTTTACTGTGGGTAGCAACAAGTTTGAGATGATTTGCACTGCGAGATTTGCCAGGCTCAGATGTTGTAATTTTTGCAGTAAAGTTTGGGATACCATTCCAGATTCCAAAAAGGTCATTGTACCATGGAAATTCCTTGAGAACTTGTGCTATGGGATTATTAGTTCAATAAATCAGATAAAAGAAAAGAAAAAAATTACTGAGGGGATTTATGGCCCCATCACCAGGTTGAATGCCATGTCCAGTCTGGCCAAGGCTTCCATGGTGTTTGATGAAAGTTTTACGAAGACTAGAGAGTGTAAATAGTCAAATGCAAAACGGTGATGAGCTCAAACTTACTAGCTGATGCAGTTGCTAACACAAACACCAAACTTTTTAGGAGACTTCAAGTATTGCTCAGCCCAATGTTGATCTGTCTTGAAAATATGTTGTGTGATGATATTGTGGATGCCTGTTTTATCTTGACAAAATACAGTGAACTCCGGAACCGGAACACCAACTCTGCATTTCTGGAATGTCGGAGTTCATACCTCCGCTCTGCCACCAGGCAGATCCGCTCAGAGTTGCAGCGCCAGCTCAGAATCCATGCAGAATTCATGCAGACTCTCATTAAATCTCATCATTCTTCACTTGTCATCACTCCTGAGCCTCCAGGGGTGTTCCATCACTTTCCTACATCGCTTAATTTCATTCCCCCTTGTTCCTGTTCCTATTCCCTTGATTATCATTAGCGAGCCCTTCTCCGCCCACTCCGCTACATATATATACTTAGTTTTTACTTTGGGTTCCTCAGTCGTTCTTTGCCCCTCTTTGGCAGCGGCTGAGGTGAGTTTCCTTTATACCTATTTACTACTCCTAGCTAATCTCTAGTAGTCTGGGCAATCACTGCCCTATTATAGTTTTTGTCATATCTTTGGCAGACGGTTTGTTGTTTAGGTCATGATCTCCCTTGTTTTCATAGAATAAGACATGGCAGTCAGCCAGGTTGATAATTCATCCAATGAACTGATTTTTTGTCAACTTTCTGGGAGATTTCAGAAGGAGGTGGTGTGACAATGGCCAAGCGGGCTTTAGAGGTTCCTCAACCTCTGGCCCTGGCTGGTTGTGCAGTGTGATTACCATGGGTGGAGTTTGGGGTTCCTCCCAGACCTCTTGGGGTATCCACTGAGGCCATCAATGGAGAATTGGTGGCTTGCAATAGATGTGCAGACTGTCTTGTGCGTGGTTGCTCAGCAGGCATATTTTTCAAACTCCACCCACATGCCGGTGCCAGTCAGGGTGCATGTCAGGTGAAGTTTCAGTGCCTCTCCTGACTTAACTTGAACACCACTATTGTGGTTGCATGTGAGAGGGCTCAGGGAGTTTGTAGTGTTGTCCCAGGGAGTGCATGTGATTGTCATAGCTGTGTGAGTAGTTAGTTCATTAACTAACAAGAAAGCAACACTTACATTGTTAATGGTGGCTACATCATGTCACATGTGCACCATTCATTGTGGTGGCTGTGAATAGGGTGGTATGCATTGTGTTGACATGCATACTTGACTGTGAGGGCTGGGCTCAAGGGAAGATGGAAATGAATTACTCACATACCAAAAAAGGTAAATAGTCTTACAAACCCTTGTGGAGGGTGCAGGTATGGGTACAGGTACAGGATATTGTACCTGTACCCATACCTGTGACCTGCATGGGTTACCCCTACCTGTGCTATTTCCTAGCAGTGATTGCCCAGACTACTAAGCATTAGCTATGAGTAGTAAGTAGGTATTGAATGGACTCATCTCAGCCACTGCTTAAGAGGGGCAAAGAACAACTGAGGAATCTGGAGTGAGAAATAAGTATATATATGTAATGGAGTAGGCAGAGAAGCACTTGCTAATGATAATCAAGGGAATAGGAACAGGAACATGAAGGAAATAGGATTAAATGATGTAAGGAAATGATGGAGTGTCCCTGGAGGCTCAGGAGTGATGATGAGAAGAGAATGATGAAGTGAAATAACAGTCCACATCAGTCCCAGACAGATTCCAAGCAGACATTGAGACTCCAAGTGGTTCCACCTGGTGGTGGGGCAGAGGTATGATCTCTGGGTTTCTGAGATTCTGGAGTTGGTGTTCTGGTTCAGGAGTTCACTGTACTTTGTCAGTGCAGGCATGTATTTTCATCCCATAGGGACAGGATGTTAATATAAAAGCTAGAATATCATGACTCAAGGTGTGAAATGATGGGAGGTTGGTGATATAAAGTCAAAGGTGACTATCTGAGTCTCCACATCATGATGTGATGTGCCTGTGGCTGGAGATTATGTAAGCATAGCATACCGCATACCACATACCGCCGACTCATCTCATCCCATTGGTTCCCCTCTTCTTCTTTACCCTTGTTTGCCTCCGTTCAGAAACCGTATATAATACTGACTGCCACTCATGTACTGCTTATTGTCTCTTACCCCCATTATAATCATACGCTCATACATGTTCCCTCTCGTCTGATCAAGGCTTAGTGTTTCCCCCCTTTGCAGGCGGTTTCCACTTTTTTTGAACATTTTTGAGCGCTCTCAAGCATTATCATAATCCATCACCTCACCATTATTTTTTCTATCATTGAACCGATATCGTTGTAGCCGTATCACCTTTTATCGCTATCAACTGTCACTATCTTGCCGAACCGTTCCTCTGATTGTCCCTGGTTGCTTGTGCGAACACACCATGCCCGTTCCTCTCCGCTTTCAACCCCATTGTCGTCCCCGCTGTCATCTCCACCTTCATTGCTGTCCGCATGTAATTCATTGTCTCACCTGTCCTCACCGTCACCAGCCTATTTGTCATCATTGTCGTCATCATCGGACTCCCCCTCTCCACATGCATATAGGCAACTTACTGCCATGGTTGGGAAAGGAAAGTTCAAACAAAGCACCACACATAAGGCCCCGGTGATCACCGCTGGGGAACTAACGCCAGAAGCCCTACGGTCTTGGGAAATGGGCTGCAAACAGTATTTTTTGCATCAAGCTGTTGCACCTACTGAACAAGTCCATAAGGTTGCATGGAATCTGCAGGATCCTCAGATACAAGACTGGTACATCAATGACGATGACCATCTCAACACCCTGTCTTAACTGCTGGCTACCCTCCGACTGGGTGGCCCTAACAAGGCAGAAAATGTTATCATCTATGCAGGGATCTTGACCCTTTCAAGAATGGGTGGTTGAGATACAAAGTCAAAATGCAATCCTACGCAGCACAATGTCTCACCTCAGTGAAACCTCTGTCAAATATCACCTCGAAGCTCATATGCATCCGGACCTTGCGCTGGACTACCATGCAAGGGATATTGCACAGGAACTAATTCTGTGTAAATGGGTGGAAAAAGTAAGGTTGTTGGATGACAAGCGGCTGAGGGAAATAGCGAAGCAAAAGGAAGCAGTTGACACTGTGCTTCGCACTGTTAACCGACCATCTGACAAGTGTCCTGTGACTGGGCAAGCTCTGAAGTCAGGCGACAATTCAAGAACTCCTTCCAACATCAAGTTTGTTCGTCTACCGGCGCTTACGACTGAAGAACACAAGTTGCTCCAGGACAACAAAAGATGTTTCAAATGCCGTCGCCCCTTTCAGAAGCACACATCATGAAACTGCTCCAATGACTTCCCTGATGCCAAAATGTACAAAAACTTGACAGCAGTGTAGGAAAGTGTTAATTCCTATAGCTGCAACTGCCAATCCCCGCAAGCTCCTTCCACCCACCTCATTCACTTCCGACCGTGCACTCCGGTCTGTCCATCTTTTTACAGATCCCTGTGCCCACGTCCTCCAGTCCTGTCCATCTCGTCGGTAAGCCCTTTAATTTTCCGCTTTTCTACTTTCACCGTCTCGGAGCCACTCTATACATACTTCCGCCATTCCGTTGGCCCATACTCTATGTTTGGATTTAATTTGGTATTGTTGCAGGAATCTCCGCAGTATAAAAAGCCTGTACTTAGTTTCAGGAAATGCATCTTTTGTCACAACGGACTTAAGGTCAAACGCACGTAAGACCCGGACAAAACAACACAAGTACCGATGCTCAGACAACCCTCATCACACCTAAAACCCTTTGTTTCTACTCTACACCGCCCCGCCTCCCTCGCTTTTCCTCCAAAGACCCATCGGAAAGTGCATTACTCTCTCCCCAACGTGTATCCAGGACCAACGGACTCCCCCTTCTTCATTCCTTCTCGCACAAAATCCCTTCCGGGTCAATAATTTCACACCCCCTTCTTAAAACATTTTCAACTTAGTCCGGACCTACTAACACTAGGAAGGGACTTGGTATTCTTTCAACTGGAGCCCACATACATGAGGGATTTCATTGAGTCAACAAGAAGGACCCTTAGGCCCAACCCCCACCGAATAGAGTTTGAAATTTTACTTTCTCAACTCTGGAACCTCAGCCTGTCCGAGGATTCTGATTTTTTTTTCACTGTCAATCCTGACACCCCTTATCCGCTTATTCCTTATCTGCCTGTCCATCAGACATCACCACCTTCAGCCGACGCTGTTTTTATAACGCCAGCAGAGCATACCCCTGGGCCTGATGATCCGTTCTTCTCCGCTGTGCCTGGTATCTTTGCACATTCGACTCCACAACAGTCCATTCATAGAGCAGGAGTCCCTTCGCCTTTTTATTCACCACTTACCCCCCCTCCAACTTCAGAACCATCATCTCCCTTGCCTTCCCTTTCTTCACTCCTCCGTCCGCTAGATTTGATTGCCCTCCCGAACTCTTGCACAGCTCCTGCACAGCCACAACCCAATATTACTTTTCACCACATTTCATTGAATGCTAATCCCCCACAGGAACGTAGAATGGCCGGCAATCTGATAGCCATGCCATTGCACGGATCAAGGGATGCACCCAAGTTTGATGGGAGAACTCTGGCTCATCTCCCACACTTCTTCAAGGATATAGAGATCCTTGGAGAAGCTGCCCAGATCTCAGAAGAAGCACAGATTAAAGCAGCCATCAGATACGCTGATCTAGACGAGGCGGAAGTCTGGCTAACTCTCACAGCCACCTCTGGCAGGAACTGGGATACCTTTGTGGCAGCAGTGAAGGATTTGTACCCCAGATGTGAGGGGGCAAACCAGTATTGTCCTGCTGACCTTCAATATCTCGTACAGGACTATTGCTCAAAGCTGATGCGCAATCAAGATGATCTGGGAGAGTACCACAGACGGTTCCTAAAGATCTCTGCACCACTTATCACTAATAAAAAGCTAGCGGACACTGAGAGGGATACATTCTTCCTGGACGGATTCCCAAGGGCGGTAGTTGACCAGGTCCGTCATCGTCTCTCTATCATCTGAGCTGACCTGCACCCCGACAGTGCATATCCTATGGAGGACGTCATAGAGGCAGCAAAATTCCTTTTAACAGGGGCCACTCTTCGCAAGCTGTTGGCCAGGCCAGATGACAGAGGGCAAAGCACTCCACCTGTGCCGCACCAGCCTTCAGGGTCTGTGGTAAAACAGGAGTATACCCTGCAAATGCAGCGAGTTACGCCTAGGAGTCCAGGGTGCGCATTTTGTGTTGACCTGAGCCACTATATCCAGGACTGCCCCCACGTAGACGCATACCTGAAGGCTGGTAAGATTGCTAGAGGGGCTAGCAGACGCCTGTGCATGCTGGATGGCGGGCCCATTCCACAGCTTGCCGGATGCAACTGCATGAAAGCATCAATTGACCACCTGGAGGCGTCTCCAGCAACAGGGGCTAACGCCTTTAACAGGGACCCCCCACCTCATATGACTGTGGGTATCTTGACTATTGCATGCCCTGAAGGGGAAGTTGAACTCGAGATAGAGCCATCCACGTTTCTGAGCATGGTGGATGACCCGGAACAGTCCATGTCCCCATATTCAACTGACCCCGATTTTCAGCCTTACTTTGCACAAGCCTGGGCGAGCTACCAAGCCGACAGGAGTGCAAAAGATAGACCACGTGGAAAATGGGACCAATGGACTCCCCCTTCTTCATTCCTTCTCACACAAAATCCCTTCCGGGTCAATAATTTCGCACCCCCTTCTTAAAACATTTTTGACTTAGTCCAGACCTACTAACACTAGGAAGGGACTTAGTATTCTTTCAGCAGACACCATTTCAGCTGCCAAGGGAAGAAATAGAAGCAATGCCATCAGTGCACTTGATATCAAAGTCGAACAAACTATTGCTGTTGTTATGCCATCTGCAGCATTGGGTGAAGGTACCAACTCTGGTGATGAGTGCATAGCCCCTCTTTTATCTCCACATCTCAAATGGTCTTGTCTACTTGATGGGCCTTCCTTGACCACGCCGCTGACCATTGATGCGCTGATTGACCACGGATCACCTGTAGTTCTGATTGACCGACAACTCATCAATAAACTTGGGTTACACATTCGCAATCTCAAAAAACCCCTACCTGTCTCAGTGGCAATGTCGGGTAAAAAGAAGCAGGAATTTTCTCTCTCTCAATACGTTAAACTGTCATGCATGTCCTTAGACCTCCATTATCACTCAAGCACAGTTTGCGCAGTTATCACACCTAATCTTTGTAGCCCGCTTCTTCTTGGTGGTCCCTTGCTCGAGCACAACAAAATTGTTATAGATCACAAGTTGCAGACCTGTATAGCTAAAGATCAAAGCTACGACCTGCTCAACCCTTCGCCTGTTATGCAACAGAAATGTCGCGCATTTTGTGAAGACCTTCCAAAGCTCTACAACTTCAAAAAGGTGGTCATCACAGAACTCAACCACGTATTACTGGAATACAAGGAAATCGTGGACGAGTTGTGCGACCCTGTAAGAGGAATTGACGCTATTGACAGTATTCAAAAAAAAATTGCATCACTTGCATGTCAAAGCAAGTAAGAAAAAGAACAGTGCATACTAAAAGACTTCAGCAAACATAACGACACTATACAGGGAGAATTTTCAGATTGTTTCCCTGATGATATTCCGCATAATGACTCCCTCCCGTCAGACATTTTGTTCCGCGTTCAACCCAAAGATGCAGAAAAAATTATTCAATCATGATCTTATGACTGCCCCAAAAAGTACCGTGACGCCTGGAAAATACTGATTGAACAGCATCTTGCAGCGGGTCGTTTACGTCCCTCAAATAGCCCACATTCGTCACCAGCCTTTATCATCCCAAAAGGGGATCCTACAGTTTTGCCATGCATGGTCAATGATTTCCGCGCACTGAATCTCAATACTATCCCCAATAACCACCCCCTGCCACATATTGACGAGATTCTTCGTGATTGCGCTAAGGGTAAGATTTTTGGAAAAATCGACATGACTAACTCGTTTTTTCAAACCAAAGTCCACCCAGACAACATGAAGTATCTTGCGGTGTTGACACCCTGGGGTTTGTACGAATGGACGGTCATGCCAATGGGCGTCCGTAATGCTCCTGCATTTCACCAACAACAAATGACCGCTGCATTGCGCCACCTCATCGGAAATATTTGCCATGTGTACCTTGACGACATCATCATCTGGTCGCAAACTGTAGAGGAACATGAACGTAATGTCTGCGCTGTCTTACAAGCCTTCTGTGATGCACACTTGTTCTGCTCACACAAGAAGACTTCACTATTTAATTTAAAAGTAAATTTCCTAGGGCATCACGTATCAGCGCATGGCATCGAACCTGACAAATCCAAAATTTCACGAATAATGGAATGGCCTACACCTCAGAAGTCCAACGATGTCCGGAGCTTCCTAGGACTCGTGCGCTACCTCGCTGACCACCTACCTGCCTTGGCGGAACATACGCATGTGCTCATGCCGCTGACAACGAAAGAAGCGGAATTACACTTTCCGCTTTGGAATGCAAAACATGTGAAGGCCTTTCAAGCTATCAAGGACTTGGTCGTCAGCCCGCACTGCCTTACGACAATCGACCATGATAATCCAGGCGACAACAAAATATTCCTCACCTGTGACGCTTCTGACTATCGTATGGGTGCAGTATTATCATGGGGAAAAAGCTGGGAGACAGCGAGACCAGTAGCCTTTGACTCATCTCAAATGCGTGACACTGAACTTAATTACCCAGTTCACGAAAAAGAGTTGCTTGTGATCATTCGCGCCCTCAAAAAATGGCGGATTGAATTGCTTGGCGCTCCGATTCTTGTGTATACCAACCACCGTACCCTACAAAATTTCAATACTCAAAAGGAACTTTCGCGTCGACAGGCACGTTGGTCTGAATACATGTCACAGTTCAACTTAACCATCACGTACATCAAAGGCAAGAACAACAAGGCTGCAGATGCATTATCTCGCCTACCTGCCAATGAGAAATATCCTATTGCTTGTGTCGCTAACATCGCAACTGGTTTGACTGATGCATGTTTTGACCAGGCTGGCGATGTCTCTGTAAAAGCCGTTTTCAACATAGAACATAACCATCAGCTCACCCTGGATATCCTCAGTGGATACATGGAAGATACCTACTGCCGCAAACAGTTTGCGGCTCTCGACAGCCTGCCTGGCCTGACGGAACGTGATGGATTGCTGTACCTGTCGGGCCACCGGATCATCCCACAAGTAAAATCCTTGCGAGAACAAGGGTTCCATCTTGCACATAATGTGCTTGGACACTGTGGCGCAGACAAAGCGTACTTGGCGTTATGACAATCCTTCTACTGGCCCAACATGCATCGTGATCTGGTGGAGTCATATATTCCGTCTTGCGTTGAATGCTTGCGCAACAAATCTCCCACCACAGCACCAGCTGGACCCTTGCACCCCTTACCTGTGCCGGACAAACATGGTGACAGCATTGCAGTCGATTTCATTGGACCGCTGCCGGAAGACCAAGGGTATAACACCATTATCTCCATAACTGACTGTCTGAACACAGATTTGCAAATCGTACCCTGCCACGACACTACCAGCGCGGAACACTTCGCAGTTCTATTCTTTGAACGGTGGTACTGCGAGAATGGGTTGCCGCTGGAGATCGTCTCAGATCGCGATAAGCTCTTTATCTCTCGTTTCTGGCGTACACTGCACAAACTTACTGGTGTTAAACTCAAGCTTTCCTCGTCGTACCATCCACAGACCGATGGCGCGAGTGAACAAACAAACAAGTCAATTAACCAAGCCATCCGATTCTACGTTGAACGAAACCAAAAGGGATGGGTAAATGCCCTCCCTGCGGTGTGCTTCAACATCATGAACACCATCAATTCAAGTACTGGGTTCTCTCCCTTCCAGCTACACATTGGACACTCACCACATCTAATCCCTCCCATTTCATCGACACCGTCTAATGGCGAAGTGGACAACGACGACGAACGCGCTCGGAAATTAATTGCGCGCCTCGAGCTGGATGTCATGGAAGCGCAGGACAACCTTGTGGCTGCGAAGGCGTCTCAATCCTATCACGCTAACAAGCATCGCTCATCAGACTTACAATTACAGGTCAACGACCGTGTTATGTTGTCTACTAAACATCGCCGTCATGAATACATGCAAAAAGACTCCAACCAAGTGGCCAAGTTTATGCCTCGTTTCGATGGCCCGTACACCGTTGTCGAAGCCCATCCGGAAACGTCTACATACACGTTGGACCTCCCAAACTCGCCTAACATATTCCCAACCTTCCATGCCTCACAACTTCGCCGATACACCCCAAACGACCCAAACCTCTTTCCAACACGCGAACTTCCTCGGCCAGGGCCTGTCGTCACACGTGACGGGCAGGCGGAAAACTTCATCGACCGGATCATCGACGAGAAAAAGGTCGGACGTGGAAAGAAATACCTCGTGCGTTGGGCCGGTTTTGGTGTGGAGGATGACGAATGGCTACCTCGTCGGGAACTAGAAAATTGTGAAGCACTCGACGTCTGGGAGAAGAAAAAACTCGCTCCATAGGGTGGGAGGGTGTAAGCATAGCATACCGCATACCACATACCGCCTACTCATCTTACCGCATACCGCATACCGCCGACTCATCTCATCCCATTGGTTCCCCTCTTCTTCTTTACCTTTGTTTGCCTCCGTTCAGAAACCGTATATAATACTGACTGCCGCTCATGTACTGCTTATCGTCTCTTACCCCCATTATGATCATACGCTCATACACGTTCCCTCTCGTCTGATCAAGGCTTAGTGTTTCCCCCCTTTGCGGGCGGTTTCCAGATTAATCTGTTTCGTTAGGGGCTTCCTTCTTGTCGAATGCATAGGTACTCACGACGGGCTCATGGAGCTTCGCTCCCCGCAAATATTTTGACCGGGTTTGATGTCAGAAACTTTTGTTCAGGCTTATTTTTAATTCTTTGAATGTTTTCAAGTGAGATCTCCCCAATAATACCTCTGTATTTCACTCACTTCTCATTGATGAATAAGTACCTAGCTTCGTGTGTCGCATCCTGTACAGATCTTAGGGGGAGGAGGACTCGTGGGTACGTACGCAGGTGTATAGAGAATTGCGCACCCCCACTAGCTACAGTAGTAGGCTTCGTGACACGAGAAGTGTTCTTTGACCCACAATTAAGACTTTTATAGCCACGTCTGCGATTGTCCCAAGGTCACTCTGGTGTCACGAAGCCTACTACGGTAGCTAGTGTCACATGCAGCAAGCTGTTTCTAAATAATTTTTTCAATTTTCAAGTGGTTTCCTGATTCCGCAACAAGCACCGTCACCACTTCCACAGACAGCCTACTGTCGAATGTTGTCTACTCGCGCTACAACGCTGCCATCTGGAGTGACGGCGGCCAGAAGAGCTCTCATTGTTACTGCTCGGCGTCAACCTGCGCTCACCGCCGTCCGCTGTAGGGACAATCTCTCAGTCAGAGCTATCCAGTCCGTCGCTCAGACTGACCGTGTAAGTTCCCTTGCATTTCTTTCATTCGTCTAAGCATCCTCAGAAACTAATTCTCATCTTTATCCCCAACTCGGACGTCCAGGACACGATTACCCGTCTCCTCTACTCTCTCGGTACTAAACGCGAAGTGGAACGTCACCTTCGCATCTTCTCGTCCTCCTCACACCCTTCGCAACCCGCCAAATTCGCAGTCATCAAAATAGGAGGTGCGGTCCTCGATGATCTCAACGAGCTTGCTCTCAGCCTCAGCTTCCTCTACCGCGTGGGCCTGTACCCTGTTGTGCTGCATGGCGCTGGACCTCAAATGAACGATATCTTGGAGAGCGAAGGGGTCAAGCCAGAGTATATCGACGGAATCAGGGTCACAGGTCTGTTTCTGCTTATGGTCGTACCGTTAGGAAATTTACCTCAAACTCGCTTTTTTTTTTTTGTTTGTTTTACCTTCCTCGCGTGGATCATCATCATTTCCCTCATTTGGCGTTGCTCACCTGGCTCCAACGTTAATGCAGATGCGAAAACCCTTCAGATCGCCCGTCGCGTTTTCCTCGAAGAAAACCTCAAATTAGTAGGCGCCCTCGAAAAACTCGGTACTCGTGCCCGTCCTATCACCTCAGGCGTATTCACTGCCACAGCTCTTGATCCCGCTAAATACGGACTTGTCGGTAAGATCACCCGAGTTGATAAGCGTCCTCTCGAGGCTTCTATCCGCGCGGGTGCACTACCCATCCTGTGTAGTCTCGCAGAAAGCAACGACGGACAGATTCTGAACGTTAACGCGGATATTGCCGCCGGCGAATTGGCGAAGGAGCTGGAGCCGATCAAAACTGTGTTTCTCAATGAGAAAGGAGGGTTGTTCCACGGTGTTACGGGGGAGAAGTTGGATGTAATCAATCTTGACGAGGCGGGTCATCCTTCCTTTCACTCCGTTTTGTTTCTTGGGGTGTCCTAACCATCCTGGATGGGCGAACAGGAATACGACCAACTTATGAAAGAACCCTGGGTCAAATACGGTACCAAGCTCAAGTTGCGAGAATTCAAAGAACTCCTAGACGTACTCCCTCGCTCTTCTTCCGTCGCCGTTATCTCTGCCTCCAACCTCCAACGAGAACTGTTTACTGATTCCGGCGCCGGAACGCTGATCCGACGAGGGTACAAACTTCTCAAGTACCAAACTTTAGAGAGCATCGGTAAAGACCGCTTCCGCCAAATCATCTGTGAGCGTGATGAAGCTGTCCGAAGTGGCAAGGAAAGTGTCGCCGGCGTCCTCTCCGCTCTCGACAATTCCAAACCAGGGGAATGGACGATCTACGCCGACGAACCTCTTGATGCGGTCGCTATCGTGTCACACCCCGAGGGCGAGATGCCTGTGCTAACCAAGATCCTCGCGTCCCGCTCCGGCGTGCTGAATGGTGTCCTTGATAACGTGTGGAATGCGTTGAAGAAGAATCATAGACAACTAGTTTGGACGGCTTCGATTTCTCCACTCACTGCTCCCCCCCCTTCAGCTGTTCCCCATGTAGCCCAGGGCGAAGAGATGATCGATCGTTCCTGGCACTTTGATCGCGCCGAAGGGTCATTTACGCGCTCTGGACGCTCATTGTTTTGGTATGGTATCAATGATGTGAGCGACGTGGAGAAAGTTGTGAGGGGCCTTGAGGACAGTGGGAGAGTGGAGAGGGTGTATCTGCCCGTGGGACTTGCAAGGGCGTCCTTGGGCGGTGCGGGTTCTGGGGTGCGGCCGAATGGAACCAGAGGCTTCGCGACATTTGCCTCAAGTGCTGGGATGCCGCGTGGGACCAGGGGGTATGCGACCCATCCGCCTGCGCCCACACTCGCTCCTTCCACAGAGCCAAAACGTGTCGCGCTCATTGGAGCCCGTGGATACACCGGCCAAGCGCTCACATCCCTCCTGAACACGCACCCGTACCTTTCGCTCACGCATGTCTCCTCTCGCGTCCTAGAAGGGTACTCACTCGAGGGGTACACTAAGTCCCCCATCACGCACACGAACCTTTCCGTCGAAGACGTCGAGAGGATGGAAAAAGAAGGCGAGGTAGACGCGTGGGTGATGGCGCTTCCCAATGGGGTGTGCAAGCCCTTCGTGGACGCTGTTGAGAGGGGGTCGAAGGGGAAGCAAGGAAAAGGGAGTGTGGTGGTTGATCTGAGCGCAGATCATAGGTTTGAGCAGGGGTGGACTTACGGGTTGCCTGGTGAGGGCTCACTTTCTTGTTCTGCTGCTTTGTAGATTGTGTGCTTTCGAATTGATAATAACCAACCTTTTTGTTTTATTCCCGCCGATTGCTTGCCCCATTATCGCCGCAACATCTACAACCTCATCCCGACTCCGCACAAATAAAACACTCGCACTGATGGCTGTGTACATGAACAAACATGACCTGGTCCAGAACTCTATGGTCGTCCCCACATCCAAGCCTCCAAACGGATTTCCAACCCCGGTTGTTTTGCGACCTCGACCCAACTCCTCATCGCCCCTCTACTCCCCTACCTCTCTCCCCCCGCCTGGCCTACCGTATTCGGCGTCTCCGGGTACAGCGGTGCTGGAACCATCACCCAGCCTGCTACAGAGTCCTCACACGGTCGTCCAGTGACGCTGCCTAAGGTGACGCCCGCGAGTCTCGGAGGCGGCGTGCGGCCGTATTCGCTGACGGATCACATACACGAGCGGGAAGCTGGGTGGCACCTGTCCAGACTCCTCTCTGCTCCCTCCCTGATTCCCACCTCTGGGGAACCAGCCACCCCCCCAATGCAGCTTGCGTTTACACCCACTGTCGCTTCATTTTTCAGCGGTATCCTGAGCGTGCTCTCGTTTCCGCTCTCCACGTCTAAACTAGGCGGCTCTGACATCGCGTCGCTGTACGCCGCGTATTACACTGGCGAACGACTCGTGCGGGTGCAAAAGGCTGTTCCAACGCTTGATGACGTGCAGGGGAAACATGGGTGGGTGGTGGGTGGGTTGCAGGTGCATAGTGGCAGGAGGAGAGTGGTCGCTGTTGGGGGGCTGGACAATCTGTTGAAAGGGGCTGCTACGCAGTGTTTACAGGTGGGTGTTTGTTGTGTTTTCCGTGTGTTTTCAACCTTCTTTTCTGTCGTCGGATGATGCTGGTGCTAATACCTTGCAAAATAGAATCTGAACCTGGCGCTTGGATACGACGAATATGCTGGAATTCATGTGGGTGACGAGGTGACTTAGTGCAATTGTTGGTCGTTCGAGGGTGTTGAATGAGGTTTACATCATGATGTGGTGTTGTTGTCTGTGCACCGTCTTCATCACAGAACGACCAGTGGGCTGGCTCCAGCAGACGAATACACAGGAGATCACCACTATGTAGAATCCTGTCACCTCAGTAACAACTTCTTGTATAAGAATGAACTTGGAAAGATGGAATGCGTCTGACGATAAGCAGTGGTCACTACAGCATTGGTGTCTGTTGAAAAGCGGTTGACGGTAAACGAGTCCAAGTCAGCAGAACAGGACATTCAAACGAGTCGTAGTTTGCATTCGTACACGTTACAAGGACATCAGATTCGTAATAATTTTCACTATGCACCATGTTCAAGTCTGTACACATTGCTTGTGCAACTCTTGGCAACTTCAAGCCTAGTTAGGATCGGGGGTTGGCGCCTCGCAGCGCCGCTACGATCTGATACTACGCCATCACGGTCTCGTCTGCCGCCGTCTTCTCGAGACACCCCGGATGGACGACGTCCACTATCTGTACGTCCTGTTCTACTACCCTAAATACGACCATCGAACGCCCCTCGCTCGAACGCCCCTCGCCTCGCCCGGACTCGCCGAACTCGCCGCGTTTTCACCGAGGCCTCATCTGCCGTCGTCTCTCCCCGCTTCCGGACGACTTCCACTTGCATCAAGTGCTATTCATCACCTAGCACGACTCAGACACGACCGTCGAACCCTCCTCGAAGTTTGCCGCCCAAGACCACCTCGTCGACGAAGCGGCTGTGCGTGTCGCACTGCCAATGAATGTACGTAGGAGCCAGGGCTCCACTCCACCGTCACGCATGTGCTGCTCCGTGTTCACCCGTCGCAGGCTGTAGAACCGATCCAAGGTTCCTTACTACGGTGAGTGCTTGCAGACTGCCATTTCTCTGGATTGCCCTCACCGTCCTCCTTCCTTTTGTTTGGCCATCTGACGCAGGTATCCCCCACACAACGCCATACATTGTCGACTCATCCTGACATGCCCCAGTCTCCCCTTCCTGACTACATCATCCTTGACAAAATCTCTTGGACATGACAAAGTACAGTGAGCTCTGGAATCTAGAAACTTGGAGTACAGCTGTGGAAACTCAAAGTGTTGGAGCATGACTGGAGTTACTTGGAATCATGCAGACCTACAGCTCCTGTTTGGAGTCTACTCAGATTATTATCCTATTGTCTTTCCCAGTCCCACTATCACTCCAAAGTTCTCAGGGGTATTTACATCTCTTATACTCCTCCACATCCTTTATGTTTCTCAATTTATTACTGATCTCCTGTCATTATTAGCAAGTGCTTCTCCACCCATCAAAGTACATATATGTATACTTACTTTTCCCTTTGGATTCCTCAGTCATTCTTTTCCTTGCTTAGGCAGTAACTGAGGTGAGTTTCCATGTATCTGTTTATTACTCCTAGCTAACCCCTAGTAGTCTGGGCAATCCCTGCCCTTTAGGGAATAGCACAAGTATACCCCTGGGTATTAGCAACCTCATCTGTACCCATACCTGCATATATACCCATACCCACCATCATGGGTATGGGTTGGGGAGCAGGTATGTGGACTCAATCCCCATTGGTCTACCCACCTGTTAAGATGCTGAGTCCTCTGAGCTGTCTGGAGTTGTCGGAGGTGGAGCAGACATTGGCTTCAACTTATGTGTTGTGCCCTTGTCTGATTTCAGTCTGGTATTTATGAAGTGGGCAGAGTAACGGTAGAGCAGAGTGGAGTAGCAAAGGGGTTCAGATGTTGGATGATCAGAGTGATGACAAGAAGACTGGCTTTAAGTGTCAAGCAAAGGACTTAAGTAGGACAGAGAGGAGTGATCAAAGTTGATGTTCAAACTGAGGAATACAAACTACAAGAGGGGTTGATATACTACGGGGACAAGTAAATACAGAGGGCACTGAAGTGCTGGAGTGAAGTGGAATATGAGTCAGAGATGTCAAAGAGATAAGATTAAGTCAGGAAATGTCAGAACAAGTCAGAAATTGGATTAATTGGAAGATGGGATTATTAGATATGTCGAATGTCTGTCAAAAGTAAAGGATGAGGGACAAGGTATGGGATCAAGGATGAGGAACAAGGTACGGGAATCAGGGGTAAGAGAGATAAGCGGAAAAGCGAAAAGTGATAAGGTGGAAAAGTAGAAAAGTGGACTTGGGTATAGGCAGAAAGCAGATTTGGTGTAGAGTAGGTTCTGGAGGAGCAGAGTTGACTGGCATGACATGGGATATGACACCACCATGGGTTTATCCATGGGTATCCTATAAATTACTACTACTACTATGGGTTTGAATTCATGTTAGCTACGTGTACTAAACAAAGTGTTTCCAGTCCTCTTCTGCTTTCCCCACATGCAAGATGAGGCCAGTGGTGTTGTCAGTGGTGTGGGGCTGGGGTTGTTGGGAGGGGTGCATCAAGGTGCATAACGGTCGTGGCTACAAGAGTAGTTATTAGTGAGCCCATGCAGTGCTTTGGACCGTAGGATACGGCCAGCCAAGGTTGACAAAAACCCATACCATACGGGCCAGCCGATCGTTGGCCGACCTATGGCCTGTAGCCATAGGGTATGGATGGGCCAAGGTGTGAGAAAATCCCGTATGATATGGGTCGGCC